>JAVTVY010003569.1:0-35796 GCA_036873755.1 Hanleya hanleyi
ACATGGGAATTATCAGGATATTACTAGGCATACCAGATTTTAAAATGAGAACAAGGCGTGCTCCACGCAACCCAAGACAAGACTTCAAGACCGGCTACCCAACCTCCTCTGTTGGGAGTCTGGCATACATTGATAGCAGGTGAAGATTTGAGCAATACATATGAAACATTTAAAAACAATGTTGGTATTTATTATCAAATCAAACCTGCTATCAATCTTGATTTGCCCAACCCATCCTCCCCACTTTGCTGCGGCCTTGACTCAAACACGTCTTGTACAGCATTGGAAAAAGAGGAAGGGCATGCGCGGAGAACACGCCACCTAGCGGACGATTGTGGGGACGATCAAGGGAGATAATTTCTTTGCAAGAGACCTCCAAATAGGAGGAATATGGCATACATTGATAGCAGGTTTGATTTGATAATAAATACCAACATTGTTTTTAAATGTTTCATTTTTTGCATCATGTGGAACAAACTGAACTCTGCAAAATGACCACCATTACTCCTTCATATCGATAATACATCATGCTTGAAATAACTTTGTAATTCTCTCCATATAAAACCCCAGTACAGTTGTTTCATGCACCGAGCCTCAATTACATAGGGAGATGACATAATATATAAATGTTTCCTAGCAGAAAGGTCAACAATGCTGTGTATGGTCACAGAGGTGTGTGCAGTTTATCTTTCGACAATTTCACTGGACATGGAGTATAAGTGACTCTCCCACGGACTGCCATTGTTATTATATGGCATCAATGACCTTGTGCATGCCGGTGAGCATGAATACATTATGATGTCTCCCTATGTAATGGAGGCCGGGTGCATGAAACAACTGTACTGGAGTTTTATATGGAGAGAATTACAAAGTTATTTCAAGCGTGAGATGTTATCGACATCACGAAGAAATGGTAGTCATTTTGTAGAGTTCAGTTTGTTCCACACGCTGCAAAAAAGTAAATTTATACAGATTTAACTATTGAATTTTGACGAGCTCCAAAGTAGACGACTACTTAACATGGACAGACTTTAGTGATTGTACATGAAATATTGGAGATAAATATGGAAGCTATCACCACAAGCTACTTTGGAATAATTATGTTAGATATTAAAGAATATTAATAAGTACTAGAAAATATTTCTGGACAAGCATCAAATCTTGACGGACAAAATGCATGTGTCTGGTGATGTATTCAACCAAGTCTGATCTACTTCTTGACAGCGTGACATTTTCAAACAAGATTACTATATGAGTAGATAACAGAGCAAGTGTGGACATCACACCAGTCTGTGCCATGGTAAAGTCCAGCGGCATGAGCCATGTTAATTACTTGTAAGGCTGAAAAATCATGAGCTTCACCAGCATTTCTTCCGAAACAATGACAAGGTTTGGAGGGAGGGAGGTTTTTTTGTAATCTTTGGTTTAATATCCATCTGTTCTGGCAAACTGATGCAGTAGTTTAATACAATTTACATGAAACCAACAATGTTCTGATGTGAGTACTTGAAGAGTCAGCCTTCAACAATACTATTTCCTGTGAATATGAAAAAAGTCAAACAACTCTTTGACTCAATGTTCAAGAACATTACTATTTTGGCAAAACTTTGAGAGAAAAATGCGTAAAAATGAAAAAAAGAAAAATAGATATTAAGAAAAGTTGATACAGCGCTAAAAAATGATGCAGCGGTGCATGTGAAGCTACAGACTTATTTTATTCAACCTATTGTATATCGCAGACATAGCTTTGTGTCCAAGTTAATGACATTACAACCAGCACTCAAATTCCCACTGCAGAGGGAATTTTCTGCTGTCCATATGTTGTCAAAATCTGGTTGTTCTTGGGTTATTCACTGACTTTTTAATCGAGGTAATATTTTCTCACCATAATACCTATCCGATATCAATATGGCTCTATATTTCCATATGGCACCAAAGAAGATTAAATCTGGATAGGCAAGTTTGCATTCTTTGCATTGTTGATCAGCATATGTTTATTACCTACCTTCCAGAGCATATGATCTGTATGTGAATGGTGGAACTCCGTATGAACAAGGTGTTGAAGTGGACCCTACCATCAGTAGAAGAGGTAGGTAACATGTACTTGTCACAATCTGGAATGCTGTGTTATTGTTAACCCTAGCTGCTGTCTGTGAATCATAATCCAGAAAGCTGAATCATGTCGGCAGATTCAGCTTCAAAACAATCAGGAGTACCAACAAATTGCTCAGCGGAGTGCAAAGGTTCTCAAGGGGCAGTGGCGGAAGTGGTGGTGGGGGGTGGGATTCCTTCTGGTCCATTTATGCCCTATCGACTTTAGTCAAAGTAGGTCCATGTGATTCCAAAGGAGCCTATTTATTTTGGAGTCAATATTCAATGGTCAAGGTCACATCTCCCAGAAACTAATGTATTTATTCCAGATTCTATATACGCTATAGTACATTTCTGGGAATTTTTCAAGGAATCATTTTCATATTGAGGTCAACGGTCAAGGCCACAGCACTCCAAAACTGAATATATTCGATTCTGGACTGTCTTATGATCCACCGAGCTTCTTGAAATTTCATAGAAGATTAATAATGTAGTTTGCAGTCAGAGATGTGTTGTGCAGGTAGATGATCAAATACAAGAGTTGAAAGTGTATGGTAACCACAATGTAATTACATTTTTATACATAATCCTGATCATGATAATATGTACATTGTGAAGGAACATGATGGGACTAGTTCCCAGATTAATTTGATAAAAATGGATTAATCTATCCAACTATTTAGCTGTAAACAGAGCACATGTGGAGCCTAAACTTATTTGGGTTTGTTTAGTAATTGTTTTGAGATTCTTATTCATTGACCAGCACATGTAATTCTGGGCCTTATGCATGATGGAGCATATGTGTCTGCTAAATTGGTTCTAATTCTTTTGTCAGCATTCAGTTAAAAGATAGTTGGTTTCAACTCTATTTTCAGAAACTCTGAATAATCTTACAGATTTAATCATGTTAGATCACTATTGCAACATCATAGGGTCTAAATAGTCCAACAAGAGTACAGCAAGATTTGTAAACCAATAGCGGGTGCTTGGTTGAGTGGGTATAGGTTCCTGTTGCTTCAATGCATTTTGTTGAGAAGCAACAGGAACTTGATAATGTGGTGTCTAGCACTGTAATATCACTTGTCTTTATTGCACCATGTAAGCATCCTGTCTGTGTCTTGTGCGCTGTCCTCAGTGTTTTATAGGGTGGATGGAGGGTGGATGATTCCATGCTGCTTCAAAGATTTCTTCTTTGAAGTAGCAGGAACACAACTTGGTTGGGTGGTGCTTATAGTTGATTCATCGCGATATAGCTGAAATCTTGTTGAAAGCGACATTAAATTCTATTCACTCACTCACTCCTGTAAACCAGTATATAAGGTTAAGAATTTTGGCTTGATACAAGTTGATTTGTGGTCATATTTGCTGACTAGGATGTTGAATTTCTGGCCACTTTCATGGTGCTTGTGTGCATGTATATAATCCTATCTCCAGCATTATTGGAACTCTGGCCCCTGACTTCTGTACCACATAGATCTTTTGTTATCTTTTGTAATCATTCAATCATAGGAAGGTGCAGCTTGCAGTTAGGTGTAAAATTATGTGTTGTAATATCCACAATGTGTAGAATTTCAGACAATTCCAACTGGATATGTGGAGAATATACTCAGACAAATGTTTCTGTGGTTGCAATTTCTGTTGGATTATTAGAGAGTTTGCATTTCTAGTACTTCCTGCTTCCATTTTCAGCAATGCTGGAGGATACCTTATTATGTGACGGTTTGTTTTTGTTGAGATTCTTTGATCATTGTATTATAATTTATTTACAGCATAATTTGTTCACCAGTTCCCTGAAGTGCAGTTTGCATAAAAAGTTTTTTTGTATCTCGCGTTACAGTTTCATTTGACAATTTGTAACATGTTCTTGTTGATTTTAGTACAAGTTGTACTTTGAAATTTCAGATGAATTGAACCTCAATTGTTTTGTGTGTCCCTAATTACATGTGTGTGAAATTCCATTGACATCTCTATGTTTATTATTCCATTCTTTACAACAACTTGGCTCATACAGGGTGTAAGTATAGAGTGACCATACTGTGTAGTTTGAACCACTCCTTGTTTTATTTGGATTCACCCTTGTTATACAGGCCGGCCCACGATATCATACATGAGAATTATTTGTCTCTTTATACCAAGCTTGGGTGAAAGTTAATTTCTCTTTCAATGCAGGAATACTCCACTCAGCATGATATTTCTCACAGCATTTCATATTCTAAACTGCTTGGCAAATTTGTGTATGTCATAATAGAAATATTTCTATTTTTTTCGTGGAACAACGGAAGGGTGCCACCATATTTATCTATGAAGGCAATGTGACATTATTCCTGATCCATTTTACATGACCTCTGTAAAAAGGGTAGGATCTGCACCATTAGTGATGTCACTTTACTGCCCCTCAAGCATTGTGAAGTCTGACATCAGAAATTTGTTGGTGGTGTCCTACATGTCCAGTCATGACCATGGATTAGCACAAATGCAACACTATAAATTTAGCATGTCAGATTTGATTAGATTCGATCCATTTTAATTAGTCCTCTAATTTGGAGCTTGTCAAAAATCAATAGTTAACTCTATTTTGCATCTTGTAGAACAAACTTAAAACTCGATGAAAATGACCACCATTACTTTGTGATATTGATATTATATCAAGCTTGAAATAACTGCAATTATCTTCATATAAAACTGCAGTACAGTTGTTTCATGTACCGGGGCTCAACTACATATCAACTATGTATTGACCCGGGGTATGATTGTGCTTACTCCAGGTTATGGTAAGAATAGGCCTCAGCCCCTCAGAGAGCCTGTCATAAGAGGTGATTAACTGGGGCACCCATGGGGTTCCCGGGTGTGAAAAGGAATAGGACCCTACCACTGTGGTTCCCAGGTGTGAGAAGGAATAATAAACAAACATCGTGATATGACTGAAATAGTGTTAAAAGCAACGTTTGATCATTTTCACCCACCCCCTTGTACCAGTGAGCCATGAATACATTGTGAGGTCACCTTATGTAATTGAGCTTGGTACATGAAACAACTGTACTGGAGTTTTATATGAAGAGAATTACAAAGTTATTTCAAGCATTCTAAGCTTTGGAAAAAAGAAAATTATGCAGATTAACTGATTTTTGACAAGCTCCAAAGTAGATGACTAATTAAAATGGACAGAGTTAAGTATCGATACTCACTTATATGTCATGTACAATGTATGTAGATCATAATCATAAATGGACAAAAAGGATGAGATACTGAGGAAATATTATGTTGAGTGTGAATTCGTTTCAATACCACCTCCCCATGATTGCTTGTAAAACAGATTGCCTTGTTTTCAATTCTGATCGACAAGAAGCATGGCAATTTGAATGTTTACCAGTACAGTTTGCAGTAATGGATCAGAATTCTCACAATGCTTTCCCTCAAAGAAATAAATCTCTCACATTACATAACAATACCTCCAGGTAGAATTATAAATCCTCCAAGAAGTACAACACTGGGCACCTATTTTTTAATGGGGATCGCCAGCCATGCTAGGCGGCGCTAGTGCTCCAGCAGGTAAAGAAGACGTGGCATCAAAAAACGAACAATTACAACGTCATTACATTATGAAGTTGCCTTTGTGACGTCAAGAAAAACGACATGCGCCTACGTCATTCACCTCTTGGTACACGTAGCCACCTGGCGTCAGTTCGAGCTGGCGAACCCCATTGAAAAAAAATAACACACACAAGTCATGCCTGTTTGGTTTTGCCCTGCACAGTTTGTTTTGAAGTTTCCCATCACTCACCACAGATTGTGATATTCATTCAGAGATAGCGAATCAGTGGAAATATAAATCCCATTTCTCTCTATTCTAGTATATTGGGAAATGTCTTTAACCAGTGATAACTATATTCCCAACTGCTAGATGCCAAGATATTCATAAGGTAAGCATGAAGAATTCTGTCTTCAAAAAGCAATTGGTAATATTAAACATGTTCACCACATCCAGGCTAGTTATCACTAGTTGAAATTATCTCCCCAAAATTTTGGCATTGTGAGAAATGGGATTTCAACGGCCCCCAGATTTCCACCAGATGCTCCGGACTGCTGTACACTGAGGCATGCCCAGAGTTTTGTAGTTGTAACAAAGATTGATTGTTTGACATACTGAGCTTATTCTATTGCATTAAATTTCTTATGGATCTTGATAAATGTTTGTTTCAAATCTCCATTCCTCTGTATGTTGAAATGTGTGTATATTATAGTCCTAATGGTTTATTCCATGTATTAGTAGCTTTACCATGTCGCATACTATCACATAACTTACCTTTCCATAAATGATCAGAGGTATGGTCAAAGTGGAGTTGTTGAACTATGCATTGTGTTGTCAATTTCATGAGATTGATCCCAGGTTGAGTCATACCTAAGACTTAGAAAATGGAACATGTTGCTTGGTGTTGAGCATGAAGGAGATAGATCAAGGACTGGTTGATCCAATGTCAGGATAATGTGACAGGGCGAACTATCAGATCTGCCTTGGTTTGATGCACTGTAATAATGGTGACATTGGGACCACTCTGCCACATGTAGTTACTGTCCTGATAGAACTAAACATGTTGAAGGAGACGTTAAATCATACTTAATGATGTAATTCCAGCTGCAAGCAGTGCCCTCATGACTCTGGTGTCTGGTAACAAACAACCACGCCTGGTGGCCAGGGTCAGAATGCCTGAACAGGAGCCCAAATACTTTATTGAGTAAGTGATCTGTGCTGGTTTCTCAATTATAATAATGTAAAATCCTTCAAATGCGCTCCTTTAGTATGCCCATCCCCCCCCCCCCCCTCTAATTAGAGTGGTGCATATAGGAATCACTTAGTTTGTCCGTCCTTCCATCCATATGTCTGTGTGTCCATCCATATGCCCAAACTTGTTTGGATGATATCTCAGATCCTATTTGATAAAAAAACTTCAAAACTGGCAGGTAAACTGTTTAGTACCTTGCAGGTGTGCACTGTCAGAGGGTTTTTTTTCTTGCGGATATCGATGAATTTCCCCAGAGTTATTGGCCTTTATCACCAACAACAATCTATGCTACACTTTTTATTTGATGGACAACTTTGAAGCTACATGGAAGATCCTTAATACCCGTAGATGTGCACTGTCGGGTTCCTTTCTGTAATTTTCTGCGGAGTTATGTCCCTCTATATATATGCTATAGTACCTTGTTGACCAGGCTGTGTCTCCCTTGATAATTGCCGAAAACGTTCAAAATTTTTGCAGTAAATGCTTACTGTCATTCTTTTTACTCATTTGGATAAGCTTGCATATGTACACAGTTGGATTTATTATGTAGATGTGAAGTGGCATACATCCATTCTTCTGTGCTGCGTTTTTGTTGTAGGATCTTTGGTTCTCAAATTGAAGGTCATGTCTGGTGATCTCAGGCCAGTGATTCTGAATCATCCGTTCTTGACTGTCACTGGTCTGTTTAGAACACTAAATTTTCATCAGCAGGGGTCATGGATGCGACCTTGAATCCAAGAATCCAACATCAGAAAGAATGTTTTTGATGTTACATGTATAAGGATTTTAATTAAGTAAGATTGAAGATCTTACCATTTGCAACATGTATGCTGTGTACATATGCTACAGTATGCATCACATAATTGGAAAGGGTTAAGGGATTGATATGACAAAAGATGGGTTCTCTCCAGAAACTCTTCCCCACTGCTTGCCATAAATCTTTAAATTATATGGCACCATTATCGCCCGTCATGCAAATTTTTAGCCCACCATCTCGAATCGCTTTTCATCCGTGGTCCGTCGTCCGTCCGTAAACAATTCTTGTTATCGCGATTTCTCAGGAACTACTGCACGGATCTTTCTGAAATTTGACACAGGTTCCCCTTGGGATCTAGTTGTGCAGATACCTTTTCTGGTCCGATTCGAAAATCCAATATGGCCACAAGGCGGCCATCTTGGATTTCCCCATGAAACCTTGTTATCGCGATTTCTCAGGAACTACTGCACGGATCTTTCTGAAATTTGGTACACAGGTTCCCCTTGGGGTCTAGTTGTGCAGATACCTTTTCTGGTCCGATTCGAAAATCCAATATGGCCACAAGGTGGCCATCTTGGATTTCCCCATGAAACCTTGTTATCGCGATTTCTCAGGAACTACTGCACGGATCTTTCTGAAATTTGGTACACAGGTTTCCCTTGGGGTCTAGTTGTGTAGGTACCTTTTCTGGTCCAATTCGAAAATCCAATATGGCCACAAGGCGGCCATCTTGGATTTCCCCATGAAACCTTGTTATCGCGATTTCTCAGGAACTAGTACTGCACGGATCTTTCTGAAATTTGGTACACAGGTTCCCCTTGGGGTCTAGCTGTGCAGTTACCTTTTCTGGGTCCGATTCGAAAATCCAATATGGCCACCTTGTGGCCATCTTGGATTTCCCCATGAAACCTTGTTATCGCGATTTCTCAGGAACTACTGCACGGATCTTTCTGAAATTTGGTACACAGGTTCCCCTTGGGGTCTAGTTGTGCAGATACCTTTTCTGGTCCGATTCGAAAATCCAATATGGCCACAAGGCAGCCATCTTGGATTTCCCCATGAAACTTTATCGCGATTTCTCAGGAACTACTGCACGGATCTTTCTGAAATTTGGTACACAGGTTCCCCTTGGGGTCTAGTTGTGCAGGTACCTTTTTTGGTCCGATTCGAAAATCCAATATGGCCACAAGGCGGCCATCTTGGATTTCCCCATGAAACCTTGTTATCGCGATTTCTCAGGAACTACTGCACGGATCTTTCTGAAATTTGGTACACAGGTTCCCCTTGGGGTCTAGTTGTGCAGATACCTTTTCTGGTCCGATTCGAAAATCCAGTATGGCCACAAGGCGGCCATCTTGGATTTCCCCATGAAACCTTGTTATCACGATTTCTCAGGAACTACTGCACGGATCTTTCTGAAATTTGGTACACAGGTTCCCCTTGGGGTCTAGCTGTGCAGATACCTTTTCTGGTCCGATTCGAAAATCCAATATGGCCACCAGGCAGCCATCTTGGATTTCCCCATGAAACCTTATCGCGTTTTCTCAGGAACTACTTCATGGATATTTCTCAAATTTGGTACACAGGTTCCCCGTGGGGTCTAGTTGTGCTAGATACCTTTTCTGGTCCGATTCGAAAATCCAATATGGCCACAAGGCAGCCATCTTGGATTTCCCCATGAAACCTTGTTATCGCGATTTCTCAGGAACTACTGCATGGATCTTTCCCAAATTTGGTATACAGGTTCCCCTTGGGGTCTAGTTGTATTCGAAAATCCAATATGGCCACCAGGCAGCCATCTTGGATTTCCCCATGAAACTTTATTGTCATTTCTCAGGAAATACTGCATGGATCTTTTTCAAATTTGGTACATAGGTTCCCCTTGGGGTCTAATTGTGCAAAATACCTTTTTCGGTCCGATTCGAAAATCCAATATGGCCACCAGGCTCCCATTTTGGAGTTCCCATGAAACTTTATCGTGATTTCTCAAGAAGTACTGCATGGATCTTCCTCAAATTTGGTACACAGGTTCCCCTTGTGGTCCAGTTTTGCAAGATACCTTTTTTTGGTCCGTTTCGAAAATCCGATATGGCCGCCAGGTGACCATCTTGAATTTTCCCTTGAAACATTGTTATCGTCAATTCTCAGGAACTACTTCATGGATTCTTTCTGAAATTTGGTACACAGGTCCCACAGGGGGCCTAGTTGTGCAAGATGCCTTTTTTGGTCCGATTCGAAAATCCAAGTTACGCTTAAATTAATACGGTATTCCCGAGTTGTGACGTTGCATCACACGAGTCGGCGGATCAAACAGTGGGACATATTCTATATAGTGACTATAGAGAATATCCATACCTTCACCTTCCATATCAAGGAGTTCAAATAATTCGGAATTAAAATGTATTTCTTCAAATTTTAAATCAGTTTTCTTAGTCCAGTGAACTGTTTCGTCTGCCAACGGGTCGGCTACATGAAGGGACGTTACAACTCGACAACTTTAGACTATTGTGTGTTTCGATCCAAGGGAGATAATCAGGATTCAGAGACTTTCGAAGTTTCAACATTACTGCGTGGATCCCTTCAGTATTAGGTATTGTACCATGTTACTATTTTCGAGCATGGTATCTTAAAAGAGATATCTCAAACTAGTCCAGTAAACAAAACAGAATTAGCATTAGTTCCTAATGATAAAATCTTAAGTATGTTTCATAGCTCATGCCAAAGGGTCAAAGACATTTGTCTTCGCTTCCAGTACCCAATGATGACACGTGCAAAAAAATATACTACAAAACGAAGACGAATGATTTTCCGGACATTCACTTTCAGACTAACTTTGCTCTTTTCTCTTGTACAATTACAACTGATATAAGTACAGTTTCTAGAAATCTTGAAACTCCTTAAACTTAGAAAGATGATATCTTGGTGTTTTCCAGTGTCCCTTTTTCGATCTTTTTCGCTCAGATTCGAAATTCTGTAAACAAAATTACAAATCAATCGTTTGTTCTTAGCAACAATGGACAAAAAGATCCTCTTGTCATTAGCTTACAATTATTGGACAATGGTGGGCGCCAAGATCCTTCAGGATCTCTCGTTTTAGTTTCAATGACCTAGATGGTGGCAGAATTAGACGGATCAATCAGAAGTCTCAGAACAGCTCAGATTCTCCCTGAATCAAACATTTGGTCACATTGTCTGACTGTCTAGCTTGCGGGGCCCTCGGTGGCCGAGTGGTCTAAGGCGCTTCGCTGGTGACCGCTAGCCTCACACCGCTGAACCGGCACGGGTTGGAGCCCAGCTGGTCCATGTGTGAAAGTTTGTCAGTTACTTGCCGAAGGGCAGTGGTTCTCTCCGGGTACTCCAGCTTCCTCCACCAACCAAACTGACTGTCACCATATGAGTGAAACAAACTTGAGTGTGACATTAAGCCAAATTCCCTCCCTCCCTGTGTAGCTTGCTCCGAGAAGTGAGAGTGGCATTATTTCTCAAATGGCATTTAATTAGTCTCGTCTAGTGACTGCTCTCAAGAACACACCCAGCAGTTGCCTGGCAGTGAAAGCCTTGTGTACTGGAGCAGTATGGTACCATAGCGATGACTACCATATGATTATTTCTCTGTGACATAATCAGGTGGTACCTACATGTTCATCAAGTGCTGCATAACAAAAAATTGGTTTTCCATTTTCACTTTCATTTTGTAGGACACTGCCTGACACATTAATAGGGAACATATGTTGGCTGAGTTTTTGCTCGTACTATCGTCAGATGTTAGCAGATGCTCTTCTTCGTGACCGCCTCGATCTCGAGTCAACAGGTCAGTGTTCATCTGAATATCACATTTGGATATGGAAGGTGGGGCCAGTGTGTGTGTGTTGGATCTGGAGGGTGAGGGTGTGGGTGTGGGGGAGTGTTGTGTTGCATTAAAAAATTAGCATTGCCATTCTGTCTCTGATCAGTTTGTTTCATTTAAGTTTTGACAGTTGTTTTCTCTATCTGGTATGTTTTAGAGCCTATCCACAGCCCAGTTCTCGTTGATTTTCCAAAGATTGCTGATCAACATGATATAATGGACTACTTACGGGTGAGTACAACAATAGTTTTTTATGTGAAATCATCACTACATTCAAATTCTGTGTGTTTACAAAATGAAAGTGTGAATACCTACACTGGGAACATCTATTATATGGTGTGTGGGTTTGGGTATTAAATTGTTCACAGATGACATCATGACACATGGGAGTGATACATGCAGTTTCTGCAAATTTGTCTTTAGATTTGTCAAAATGGTCTTTAGAAAGCTACAAATATCATGTATATGTAATTTCTGCACGATCACTTTTCCATTTATGTAAAAAAAAAAGACAATATCTCTTTCTCTCTAAGAAAGTCGCCTGAAATTCATACATTTGTTTCTGTCACTTAAATACAGAAATAATGGATGTCATATCACTTTGTCTTTCAGATGGCCTGGGTTGAACGTGTGAAGCCTATGAAAAGAATTGAAAGGGTAAGAGTGAATTTATGACAATAGTAGAGTCTGAGGACATGTATGGTAAACTGCTGAAGATCAACCTGGGTATGATCCCTTGAATGGTAATCCGTCTAAGAATTGAATCACTGGAAGTGAAATTCTCACTATAAAATCTGGGGGTGATAGATTTATTGGAACAGGAAGTTGACAAAATGGTTCAAAATCATGCATATAATTCATTATTTCTTTGTTATTTCAATGATTTTAGAGGTTGATCAAATTTATTAGAACCACCGATTGCCCCCAGGATTGGGGTGATTGAAGTTTGACACCTGGGGGATTGATTACCATATCTTGGTTTCAGAGGCACCCACTTTCAAGGAATCAAATGGGCAAATATTCCAAGACACTAATAACTGATGGCATGGCAATGAATTACTTTTGATGTCCACATATTTTTACTGCTACTGTATAATCCATCTTTGGATAAGTTCGGAAAATATTACAGTCCACATTCAAGAATGAATCTGTTATTCTGCCAGGTCCATTTGCTTAGTTTGAGGATTCAGAAATCGGATTTTGATACCTGATGTAAAGTAGTGGTAGTTGGAAGTGAGGCTTGTATTTTATAAGGTTGGCTTAATTGTTTGAACAATTGTTACTTACAGCGTGATGGGGAGTACATGAAGGAATTGTTCCATAAAGTGTTTATGGACACCATCTACCCACTGTGTCATTCTGCAAACCTTCCCAACTACAAGACAGGAGACCTCGCCAATTATCAGGTATGGGTGAGCAGCTGTCTTAACTTGAAACTGACCAGTCATCTTCTATATTTTATAGCATTTGAACTCTTTTTTCATAGTTAAGTGTTACATTTGCAAAAAAAACCCTACTCCCCGTCTATCTACTATATCTTCAGGGGAATCAGCAGTTGATTTTGATTAAAGGTCAACTCAAACGGAAATTGTTTTTGTCTAAAAATCCTTAAAAATCATAGTTCATACTTCACTTTCTATGAAAAAAATATTGAAAAAATTCTAATCCGATCAGAAACACACGTAATATGGGAGCAAAGTGGGCTTTTTCACACTTTCACAGCTGGGTTGATGACGTCATGCAGGGCAATTGCCTGAGAAAAAATAGCGGATAACATGGAAAGCGAGTGCAGTCAGAGCTCCGATTCAGATGTCGATTCGAGCGATATCAGCTCCTTAGATGGAAATATTTTTCGCCAAGAAGCTGAAATAGACATAGAGGAGGATGATGACGGGCAAAATAACAGTTGTTTGAAAACCAACGACGGAATTCAGCCCTATCAATTTGAGCCGTACTGCTCCGACTCTGACAGTGACAACCATTCTGACAACGTGGAACTCGACGACGACAGGATTCGGAGAGGTCGTTTGTTGAATACAGATTGGTTTGCAACTTGACTGGAAACTTTATTATCGTCATCTATAAGACCAAATGTCCATATATTTCAAACTGTATTGAATATAGAACGATTCTGTAATGTAAAGAACGAGCACGTTTGTGTTGTTACCCTTCAGCCCATAGGGCTGTGGGGTCTTGTCGTTGCCATGTACGTATGTCCGTCCGTCCGTCCATCCTAGCGTCCGTCCGTCCGTCCGTCCGTCAACATGTTCTTCTCCGCTGAATATCTGCAGATCTATGAAGTCGGGCCTGACCAAACTTCTGTGAGAGCTTCCTGAATGTTGACTGATGAAATGATTAGATTTTCAGATGGCTATGATGATTTCATGATTTTTATTTTTATTTTTTTAATTATTTATTGATGGCTTGGCTTTTGCACTGTTATCTGTGCCCATCAACATGCTCTTGTCCGCTGAATATCTGCAGATCTATCAAGTCGGGCCTGACAAAACTGTGGTGAGAGCTTCCTGAATGTTGACTGATGAAATGTTTAGATTTTCAGATGGCTGTGATGATTTCATAATTTTTAAAAAAAAATTATTATTATTTATTGATGGCTTAGCTTTTGCACTGTTGTCTATGCCCATCGGGAACCCTTGGTTGCATGTTTCAGTGTGAATTTTAAAGGTTTCCTGATACAAGAAAGCCTGGTCCATTCAAGATTCTCATTCAATGAAGGACATTTTTCTTTAATTTTGCTTTAAATCATTCTATTCTACATCATATGATTTATCCTAAAACTTTTGCATGAACCATATTTGTGTCCACACATTTAACTGGTACAACAGAATGCTTCAATTTTTGTGACCAAACATGTTACTGTACCTTGGAAATTATTTAAAATGAGTGATTAGGAGAGCCCATTTTTAGCCTGACTCTGGGCAATTTTGAACCAGTTTGCATACCTGGAGCTTATGCCCCCACCCCAAAAATGATAAGGGTGGGCCTGTGTCAATCGGTGTGTTTACTTGTTATCAATGCAATGCATAAATTGCCACTGATAGAGCTACACTTCTTGCATGCTGTAATCCCAGCACACCACTCACGTGAAACTGAAGTCTGTTATATACGGTATCCAAGGATTTTTTGCAGGTTCCGATCCCAAACTCCCAGTTCCTTTTCGTAATTCATTATTGAGGGTCCAATTTTTACCCCTCGGCCAAAATTTGGCCGAAGGGTATTGTCGTCATCATGTCCGTCTGTCCGTCCGTCAGTCCGTCCGTAAACAATTCTTGTTATCGCGATTTCTCAGGAACTACTTTATGGATCTTTCTCAAATTTGGTACACAGGTTCCCCTTCGGGTCTAGTTGTGCAAGAAATCTTTTCTGGTCCGATTCGAAAATCCAATATGGCCACCAGGCAGCCATCTTGGATTTCACCATGAAACCTTGTTACCGCGATTTCTCAGGAACTACTGCATGGATCTTTTTTCAAATTTGGTACACAGGTTCCCCTTGGGGTCTAGTTGTGCAAGAAACCTTTTCTGGTCCGATTCGAAAATCCAATATGGCCACCAGGCAGCCATCTTGGATTTCCCCATGAAACTTTGTTATCGCGATCATGGATTTCTCAGGAACTACTGCATTGATTTTTCTCAAATTTGATACACAGGTTCCCCTTGGGGTCAAGTTGAGCAAGATACCTTTTCTCGTCCGATTCGAAAATCCAATATGGCCGCGTCTTGAATTTCCCATGAAACTTTATCATGAAATCTCGGGAAATAACTGCATGGATCATTTAGTGTTCAGGGGGGACAACACAAGTTAGAAACTCATCTATTGCAGTTCTTCAGTAAAAATTTCTCACAGCTACATTCTCCAGTTACAGACAGATGAGCTACAGTGCCGTGGCACTATCTTTTTTTCTGTTCATGACTTGAGTGGTTCTGTTGTCTATGCATATGTGTTTTTCCCTTCCTTGACATGTAAACCATGTTTTGTGTGTTCTGTCATCCATGAGTTGTAGTCCGTGCACCCCCTCCGCCCCTCCCCCACCCACTACAGAGCGAAACTATGTTTTTTATGTACTTTAGGACATGTCAAATAAGAAACAACAGTCAATAAACTGGGACTCACTACCCCTTTAATCAGTTTGAAATTACCCCCTGTGTTAAAAACTACAATTTATGTGACAATAGAGGGTAGGGTTACAAGAATAGTATTTATCTTCCATAATTATTATCCAATATTTATAATATTGGTCAGATATTATTTAGCATTGATTGCTGCATCGTATATTTTCAAGATACTATTTGTTGGGTATGAGCGAGTGGTTGGGTGGGCATGGTTCCTGTTCAATGCATTTTGCTGAGAAGCAACAGGAACTTGATGTGTTGTCTAGCACTGTAATATCACTTGCCTTTATTGCACCATGTAAGCATTCCGTCTGTGTCTTCAGTGTTTTAGAGGGTGGATGGATGGTGTCTGGTTCCATGCTGCTTCAAAGATTTATTCTTTGAAGTAGCAGGAACGCAACTAGACTGGGTGGTGCTTAGTTGGTTCATCGCGATATAACTGAAATATTGTTGAAAGCGACATTAAATTCTATTCACTCATTCACTCACTCACTTGTTGGGTATGACGTTAAACCGGGACCATACAACAGTAGGAGTAGTAGCAAAAGCAGGCATTTTGGGGGTGCGTGAGGGTGTTTTCTAGCAATTGAGGAACCATTCTTGGTCCGAATGCATCGTGTGAGGTGTCCAAGTGAAGCCATCAGTGTGTAGACTACGACTTGAGGGATGTCCATGTCATCTCTGATGTCATTGGTGACGTCATCAGTAGGAGTTGTAGCCAAAGTGGGCATTTTGGGGGTGTGAAGGAAGGCGTTTGGGGTAGAGATGAACCATCAGTGGTCCAAATGGTCCATGTGGGGTGTCATTCTTGTAGCTCTTTGCATGAAGATGATGAATGGTATGGTTTTTGTTGGAAGTCGCTACTCATGCGCAGTTGAGCAGAAGTAACGAAAGATGTCATTTTGGGCATGGGCAATGACATGTAACGTTTGAGCAATCAAGGGACCCATGTTTGGACCAAATGGACCGGTTGGGGTATCATAGTGAATTAAGCTTTCTTGGGGTAGAGTCAGACTGGCATGTTTTATTGGAAGTCGCGCCAATCTGCGCATGCGCAGTTGGGGTGTAGTAAGTAAAGTGTTCATTCTTGAGGTGTAGAGGTGTATATTTGAGAGATTGAGGTTCTATATCTCATCCAAAGATGGAGTGTAGGATGTCATCTTGAGTAGCAGGAACACAACTGGGCTTCGCGGTGCTTAGGGACCATTCAAAATTTATCCTGAGGGGGGGGGGGGCGGTGGAATTTGAGGGGGGGTCACCAATAACTTCGAGCCCTACGAAGGGGGGGTCATGTGTAACTAGACTGTGTGTAGAGGGGGGGTCATCAGTAACTTGATAAATGATGATGATAAATGGACAGCTGTTCAGCTAAGATTTCTTGAGCTTCTGTATGAATTTCATGTTAATGTTGAAGAACCAGGGTGGACTTTAGATGCAGGAAACACATGTACATGTATCAGAACACGGCTTTGTTTATCCATGGAGCCTATTAAACAGTAGGCTCTATGGTTTATCATAAGCCTAAACAACATACAGTACCATAGATAGACCTATGTTCTGTTAGCATTAATCTCTGTACAAACCTCCTGTAGTGTAGTAGGACATGAGATTGGTAAATGGCTTTATAATCATATTTACTCTTCTCAAGATGTATTAAAAGCTAGGCCCCTATTCAGCTAGATTTGAGTTAGTACACAGTGCATCTATAGCAAATCCTTTATCTAAACACATCCAGGTGCAGTGCAGCCTGGATCTTGTGGACATTGACTAGCTAAATGAATATAGCCTGAATTTTGAGACTGAAACAAATAATTTCAATAATTTAAATGCTGCCCCAAAGTTGAAGAAATAAATTGTGGCGTACTACAAGACAAGTTGCACTGACGGTAGTTAAAAGTCATGATGAGGATAATATTATAAAATATAATAATTTTAATAGTTTTATAATAATAAAATGCCATCTATTTTTTGCAGGCTTTTTGTAGCAAAGCCGACATGATGAATGCATGAAATTAATCATGTCGGATTCGTCCGTATTTTTATAAAGTTTATCTCTGTGTCAGTATAACAAACATAACCTCATTGTTTCCCTGAGCGGTTGTATGTAGTATTATCTATCATAATTATGCAGTATGACATAATTTTACCTCAAACCGGTGAATGCGAATAAATTTGTCATACAGAATGTAATCTCCGAGCTCCTCGCAGTTACGTCATAGTGCAGAACTGTGTCACGTTCCCTGTCACTTTTTCATAATATAATACCATACCGCGAATCAGTTTATCAACGAATAGCTCTTCATATTATTAACGTGTTTTCAATCGGTCTTAATATAATTTCACACTGCATCATTTTAGTGCCCCTGGCTAGGTTGGAATGGTGTACAGACATTTCCCCCTTGGACATTTCCCCCAGTGGACATTTCCTCCACCCTATATTTTTAGGTCATTTTGAACATGGTTTTAAAATAATTTTGTAATAACGCAATTTTTTTTCTATATATAAAGATATAAGGATTTTCACATATGTTTTACGATAATTGAGTCACAAAGTGACAAGTTATTACACATATACACAGTATATATCAGTATTATACAGTCAGCACATTTTAAAACAATATAAAAGATGTATACATGGTATATAGCGTAACATTAACTGTTCATAGGTCGGTGTCATGAAGCCATTTGATGAGCATAAAACTGAACTGAAGTGAAAACTGAGGTAAAAAATAGAACAAAATAATATTGTTTAAAAATACATCTTTTATTTTACCACAATGTGATATGTTTTCTTAAAATGTTAAAATATATAATATGTACATATATGATTTATATGTTATCACTATGTGATCCATAATATTATTTTAAAATGTGCTATATAATATATGATGTGCCAAATTATTTAAAAACTATATTCAAAATACATTGTAGGGTGGGGGAAATGTCCATTGAAGGAAATGTCCACCGGGGGAAATGCCCACTGGGGGAAATGTCCATGGGGGGAATGACCTTGTGGTGAGATGGCGGGGGGGGGTCATTGATAAATATGGTATCAGGTGAGGGGGGGGATCACTGGTAACCTTCCAGCCAAAGGAGGGGGGGGGTCACACATAACTTTTGAACGGTCCCTTAGTTGGTTTCGTAGTGATATAGCTGAAATATTGTTGAAAGCAACGTTAAATTCTATTCACTCACTCACTATCACTTGTCTTTATTGCACCATGTAAGCGTCCTGTTTGTGTCTTGTGTGCTCTCCTCAGTGCTTTTAGGGTGAATGGAGGGAGCTGGTACCATGTTGCTTCAAAGATTTCTTCTTTGAAGTAGCAGGAACACAACTGGGCTGGGTGGTGCTTGGTTGGTTCGTCATCATATAGCTGAAATATTGTTGAAGGCGACATGAAATTCTATTCACTTACTCACTCACCCATGTTTTGTGTGTTTCTGCCATCCATGACTTGTGTGTTTCTGCCGTCCATGACTTGTGTGTTTCTTCTGTCCATGTTTTGTGTGTTTCTGCCGTCCATGACTTGTGTGTTTCTTCCGTCCATGACTTGTGTGTTTCTTCCGTCCATGACATGTGTGTTTCTGCCGTCCATGTTTTGTGTGTTTCTTTCGTCCGTGACTTGTGTGTTTCTTCTGTCCATGACTTGTGTGTTTCTGCCGTCCATGTTTTGTGTGTTTCTGCCGTCCATGATTTGTGTGTTTCTGCTGTCCATGACTTGTGTGTTTCTGCCGTCCATGACTTGTGTGTTTCTTCTGTCCATGACTTGTGTGTTTCTGCCGTCCATGTTTTGTGTGTTTCTGCCGTCCATGATTTGTGTGTTTCTGCTGTCCATGACTTGTGTGTTTCTGCCATACATGTTTTGTGTGTTTCTTTTTTCAAACAAGATTTTTCCCAGTGTTAATGTGTTGATTTATGAACTTAGATTTGTTAATTCTCACTTCAATTTAATTATGTCTGTCTTTTTGTGTCAATAAGAGAAACGTTTCATGTTTATGTCAACTGTTTTACATATTCAAGTCTTGTCTTCTGTTTTAAATTGTCTCCAAATTGAAATAGCAGAAAAGCTCCATATATCTTGCTTCGTGTGTGTTAAATATTTACAGATTATATTCTGCAGTGGTTCTATCTTGTTTACAAGTTTAGCCACTCAATGTCATAGTGTAATTGGACATAGAACCACACAATGTATCATTTGTCAGTACAAGTTTTGAGGAGCCACACAGTGTTTTTCCAAAGCCACACAATACAAGTGACACACAATGTACTGAGTGTCAGTAGTACCGTCCGTCTGTCCGTCACACCTTTCTCGTTACCAAGATATCTTCAGAACGACTTACCCTAGGCACACCAAACTTGCAGTGCACATCCTTATGCTTGTGACCCAGAACCCTATTGAATCTGGACCTGATTGGTTAGAAACTTTGGCGGCCATCTTTAATTTATGCGAAACCATCACAGCTTTCTTGTTACCAAGATATCTTTAGAACGACTTACCCTAGGCACCCCAAACTTGCACTGCACATCCATATGCTCATGACCCAGAACCCTATTGAATCTGGACCTGATTGGTTGGAAACTTTGGCGGCCATATTTAATTTATGCGAAATCATTAATCTTGTGTATCTTAGGTACCATTTCTCTGTTCAGTGTGAAACTTGGTATAGATCATCGATGCATCAAGAAACTTCAAAGGAATGACCAAACCAGTTTCCCTGATTCGGTGAAAACCTTGGCGGCCATCTTTAATTTATGCAAAATCTTCAATGATATATATCTCTGATACCATTCAAGTGTTCTATACGAAACTTGGTATTCAGCATCGATGTATCAAGAGATCTGCAATGTATAGCCACATCAGTTCCTCTGAGTGGCGGGAAGGATGGGCGGCCATCTTTAATTTATGCAAAATCATTAATGATCTCTATCTCTGATACTGTTCGAGTGCTCGATGTAAAATTTGGTATATATCATCGAAGCATCAATAGACTTACGATAAATGACAGTTCTGGCGTTTCTCATTGGGCGAAACCTTGGCGGCCATCTTTAATTTATGCAAAATGTTCAATGATATATATCTTTGATACCATTTCAGTGTTCTATATGAAACTTGGTATCCAGCATCGATTTATCAAGAGACTTGCAATGAATAACCACATCGGTTCCTCTGAGTGGCGGGAAGGATGGGCGGCCATCTTTAATTTATGCGAAATCATTAATGATCTATATCTCTGATACGGTTCAAGTGCTCAATGTAAAATTTGGTATACATCATCGATGTATCAATAGACAGTTCTGGTTTTTCTGCTTGGGCGGAAACCTTGGTGGCCATCTTTAATTTATGCAAAATCTTTAATGATGTTTATCTTTGATGCCATTTCAGTGTTCTATATGAAACTTGGTATACAGAATCTATGTATCAAGAGACTTGCAATGAATAACCACATCAGTTTCTCTGAGTGGTGGGAAGGATGGGCGGCCATCTTTAATTTATGCGAAATCATTAGGGATCTCTATCTCAGATAATTTTCAAATGTTCGATGTAAAATTTGGTATACATCGTCGATGCATCAACAGACTTATGTAATGAATACCGGTTTCTCTGATTGGACGGAAACGTTTGAGGCCATTTCTAATGGCAAAATTTTTCATAATCTGTATATTTGTTACTTGACTGCTTGGTGTTCCTGAAGTCTTGTTTTAAATTGAATACATTATGAATGGCTGGCGCCCAGAGCCGAGGGGTTTTCAGATGCGCAGCTTCGTATTTTAAGTGAATTTCGGCGCAAAGAGCCTGTGATCAATCACAAAACAGAGGTTTATTAACATGAAATTCAATACCCAGCTATGCAATCAGATCGATATTGAGGCTCCCAGAAGCTTTTTCTAGGAGTATTTCCTTCAGAAATCCTTTCAAATTGAACAACAACAACACTTTCGTTTTTTGTTTCATTTGAGTTTTGGGCGCCCATATGTTTTCCGAAACTAAATTGGCTCTAGATGCAGCCCTGATCCTACTTGACTAAAAAAAAACAGGCTGAGGGGTCCACGCACCTTTTATGTGCTTGCCTGCAATTCATGTTGTTACTGGCCGAGACGGCCTTTTCGAAGGGATAAACTCCGGGATTCGACAGAATGGACAGTAAGCTGTTGATACCTCTACTGATATACGTCCGATTTGAATTCTGTTTGTTTTCCCATAATCCCCATGAAATACCACTTTCAGAATTATATAGTTTGATAAAAAACTTTCATGGCGAAAAGTAAGCCGTGGTGAGTGGGTGTCGAAACGACGTGATGGATCGGCATTCACATTTGCTCAATTTTCGACAAATTACTTCAATTAAATTGAAATCGAATGATATTCCCACAATCTCAAATGTCAAAGGATTATGAAAGTATTATTATCACTTCTGTATCTACAGCCATTCACTCCAATTGGTGTTCAGAACCAATAGGTGTTCAGAAAAACAAAACAATAAAAGGTGACCGGTTTGCCCGATCACTGTACGACTTTGTCGTTGTCTGGTCTCCATGCACTCTCACAATTGTAGGTAGACTGGACCCAGCCCCTGTTTCACAATGTATTTTAAAGGGGAAACAAAAGGAAGTAACTTTGCCTATTAAGAAATACTTGAAATATATATTTTTTTTTTTATTTTTTTTTTTATTTACTTATCAAACATATATATTTAAGAAAGATCATTTTATTATTATCTCGCCTTACGAAGTAAAGGGGAGATATTGTGAGAGGGGGAAAGAGGATGTCGTCGTCGGTGTCGGTGTCGGTGTCGGTGTCGGTGTCCCCTGCCTGGAAATGAATGTGTTTTTGGTTTAGCAAGTTAAAAAAAAAATCTAGAAAAATTAGAAAAAATATAAAAAAATATGGGGGGTGGGTACTACCCCTGGGGTGCTCTAATGTTAAAATCCCTATGAATGAGTTTTGCGTTTAGCTGAAGTGCACATGTACATCTGTACTTGGAAAGTTTCTTGCAGTTGTCAGCTGTCATTGGATGATTATGAAACTTGGTACACATGTTTCTTATGATAAGAGGATGTACCTGTGCTATTTTTGAGAAGAAATATTAATTTTTCTCAAAATTATGGCAATGAATGAGTTTTCTGTTTAGGTAAATTGTACATGTAGGCCTCTACATGTATACATATACATCTACATGGTAAGTTTGCTCCAGTTGTCATCTGTCATTGGATGATTATGAAACTTGGTACACATGTTTCTTATGATTAGAGGATGTACCTGTGCTATTTTTGAGAAGAAATATTAATTTTTCTCCAAATTATGACAAATGAATAGTTTTATGTTTAGGTAAATTGTACATATACATGTACATGGTAAGTTTGCTCCAGTTGTCAGCTGTCATTGGATGATTATGAAACTTGGTACACATGTTTCTTATGATAAGAGGGTGTACCTGTGCTATTTTTGAGAAGAAATATTAATTTTTCTCAAAATTATGGCAATGAATGAGTTTTCTGTTTAGGTAGATTGTACATGTAGGCCTCTACATGTATACATATACATCTACATGGTAAGTTTGCTCCAGTTGTCATCTATCATTGGATGATTATGAAACTTGGTACACATGTTTCTTATGATTAGAGGATGTACCTGTGCTATTTTTGAGAAGAAATATAATTTTTTCTCCAAATTATGACAAATGAATAGTTTTATGTTTAGGTAAATGGTACATATACATGTACATGGTAAGTTTGCTTCAGTTGTCAGCTGTCATTGGATGATTATGAAACTTGGTACACATGTTTCTTATGATAAGAGGATGTACCTGTGCTATTTTTGAGAAGAAATATTAATTTTTCTCAAAATTATGGCAAGTGAATGAGTTTTCTGTTTAGGTAAATTGTACATGTAGGCTTCTACATGATAAGTTTGCTGCAGTTGTCAGCTCTCATTGGATGATTACGAAACTTCATACACATGTTTCTTATGATTGGAGTATGTACTTGTGCTATTTTTGAGATGAAATATTAATTTTTCTCCAAATTATGGGAAATGATTGAGTTTTGCATTTAGCTGAAGTACACATGACTACCATCACTACCACCACTAACATCCTACCTTCACTACCATCCATATCACTACTACCATCCGTAACATGCTACCATCACTACCATTCCATATGGGCCCTCAGTGGCTGAGTGGTCTAAGGTGCTTCGCTGGTGACCGCTAGCCTCACACTGATGCACCGGCACGGGTTCGAACTCAGCCTGTCCATGTGTGGAAGATTGTCAGTTACTTGCCAACGGGCGGTGGTTCTCTCCGGGCACTCCGGCTTCCTCCACCAACCAAACTGACTGTCACCATATGAGTGAAACAACCTTGAGCGTGACATTAAACCAAATCCCCCTCCCCTACCATCCATACCATCACTACCATACTGATCATCACTACCATCCCTACTATCATTACCATCCATATCATCCCTGCCATCACTACCATTCCAACCATCACTGCCATCCCAACCATCACTACCAGTCATACCCTTCCAACCATCATTGCCATCCCAACCATCACTACCATCGGATCCCTACTATCGCTATCATCCATACTATCACTACCATCCCTACTATCACTTACATCCTACCATCCATGTCATCCCTGCCATCACTACAATCCCAACCATCACTACCATCGGATCCCTACTATCATTACCATCCATACCATCCTACCATCACTGCTATCACTTACATCCTACCATCCATGTCATCCCTGCCATCACTACAATCCCATCACTACCATCCTACCATCACTACCATCCATACCATCACTACCATCCATACCATCTACCATACCATCACTACCATCCATACCATCACTACCATCCATACCATCACTACCATCCATACCATCACATCCATACCATCACTACCATTCCTACCATCACTACCATTCCTACCATCACTACCATCCATACCATCACTACCATCCATACCATCACTACCATCCATACCATCACTACCATCCATGCCATCACTACCATCCATACCATCACCATTCCTACCATCACTACCATTCCTACCATCACTACCATCCATACCATCACTACCATCCATACCATCACTACCATCCATACCATCGCTACCATTCCTACCATCACTACCATCCATACCATCACTACCATCCATACCATCACTACCATCCATATCATCACTATCATCCATACCATCACTACCATCCATACCATCACTACCATCCATACCA
Organism: Hanleya hanleyi; assembly: GCA_036873755.1. Taxonomy (NCBI): domain Eukaryota; kingdom Metazoa; phylum Mollusca; class Polyplacophora; order Lepidopleurida; family Hanleyidae; genus Hanleya; species Hanleya hanleyi. Next base: position 24,852 of record JAVTVY010003569.1, read on the forward strand.
TCACTACTATCCATACCATCCATACCATCACTACCATCCATACCATCACTACCATTCATACCATCACTACCATCCATACCATCACTACCATCCATACCATCACTACTATCCATACCATCCATACCATCACTACCATCCATACCATCACTACCATTCCTACCATCACTACCATCCATACCATCACTACCATCCATACCATCACTACCATCCTCCTACCATCACTACCATCCATACCATCACTACCATCCATACCATCACTACCATCCATCCCATCACTACCATCCATACCATCACTACCATCCATACCATGATGGTGATGGTAGTAATCCCACTTGGGTCTGGACTATCCAGCAGTAATCCCACAGAGGACTATCCATCAGTAATAACATGGGACTGGTCCACCCAGCAGTAATCTCACACTGGAATGCCCTATGTACTGGTCAGTAATCCGACCGCACTGACCTATCCATCCTACATGGGATTAACTTTTGCCAGTAATCCCACATGGGACTGATGTTATTGTCTGTACCAGATAATCTATTCCAGACATTATTGTCTGTACCACATCACTTATTCCACATCACTGAATGCGACGTTAAACCCTAATTCTCTCTCTCTCTCTCCTTATTCCAGACCTTATTGTTTGCTCTACATGTATGCTTTCAATACTGCTGCACCTTTGGCGGATGACCCCGCAAGGCGAGATGTTGGGGTTCTCAGAACGCTTGTTATTAAATAGTACATATGAAATAGAGACTCGTCCAGTCTAACTTGTAGGTGCTCAATCAACAAATGCCACATCATGGATAGCATTCTGGGCGTTTATCGGGGACGCGAGAGCGAGCAGGGCATGTACAGCCATCTCCCTGCCCGAGGCCTCGCTTGCAGGCAAGGTTCGTTCAGCCAATGTCCGTGGTAGATTCTCCTTGTCCGATTTATTTGCCGTCACATTCTGATTGTTCTTAGGTTTGATAGTTGGAATAGCTGTTGTCTTTAGTTTTGGTTTGTACCAGAATTCAACTGCTACGCTGTAGAGGTCCTCGAATGATGTCTTTCTGTCAAAATGTGCCGAACAAATTATACGAGTACTGGCTCGGGCCCTCTTTCCACACCCTTGTGTTGCGTACAAATTTCGTCCAATTTGCAGCTATTTTCTCGTCTTTAGGCCACAAATGAATACTACCACCGTCATCTGTAGTAAAAGTGCAACCTCCCACTACACAACATCGCGACATATTTAACAAATGATACCCCGAAAATCTCCAGAAATCAGCAGCTACTTATGACTGTGGTATACGGCTTTAACATAGAGAATACAAGACGGCTGTCCCTCCGTGACGTCACAGCTGGAATTGACAGGAGAACGATTTTCAGCAATATCTCGCCAACCAGGCGACACAAAATTATAAAAAAAATATCATTATTTTCAGAATCGAAAGGACTATTTTTTTATATTTTTGACCTCAGATCGTTTGGGTTGACCTTTAACCAACTCCAGCAGATGGCCCGCTCCATCAGTACTAGAGCTATAGCTTCAACATATCTGAGTGATTTAATCTATTGTAACTCCTTGTTCTCACTCTGATTATAGTACAACTCTTATACCTCTTATCTAACAAGACATTAACCCATAATAGGACCTCAAAGGTAACTTATTACTGTAGGTAATATGATTATCATAATATCTAAACCGCACTGCGGTGGTCTAATGGTTAGAGCGTCGGCCTCGTAAGCGGTAGGTTCTGGGTTCGATCCCAGGCCGGGTCATACCTAAGACTTGAAAAATGGAACTTGTTGCTTCCTTGCTTACGCTCAGCATTAAGAGGATAGAACAAGGACTGGTTCGCTCGGTGTCAGTATAATGTGACTGAGTGGGGTGTCATGTCTGCCTACGGCATGATGTTTCAGTGGGACAGCACTATAAAATGGCAGCATTAGATCTGCTCTGTTACAAGTAGGTTCCCCTTCCCCTCCCCCTCCCCTCCCTTCCCTTCCCCGTCGTGATATAGCTGAAAAAATGTTGAAAGCGACGTTAAACCCTATTCACTCACTCACTCATAATATCTAAAAATCTGATTCCATTGAAAGCGGGACCTACTCATCTAGGGTAAGTGTGTGGCCTCTACTGTTAAGTATATGGACATGGTGGTTGCTTTCAGTGCACCAAAATAAGATCTTATTATGCCCTCTAATTAGAAGGGGCATATAGCGATCGCTTTGTCCGTCCGTCCGTCGGGGCGTCCGTCTGTCGTACCGTCCGTCCGTCAGTCTGTCCGTCCGAATTTCTTGTCCGCACGATATCTCGGTTAATATTTGATGGACAGGATTGAAACTTGCATGGAATGTGGCCAGTGCCTCGTAGTTGTGCAGCGTAGACTTTTTTCCGAGTTCCGGTATAATTTTCAAGAGTTATGGCCCTTTTTCTGAAATCTCTGTGAATGGGACTTGTCCGGGCTGGATCTTGGTTAATATTGTATGCACAAGTATGAAATTTGCATGATATGTGGTCAGTGCCCCACAGTTGTGCAGCGTAAAGTTTCTCCCCGTTTCGCTTATGTTTTCAACAGTTATAGCCCATTGTCATGATTGTTCCTGAAATCTCTGTGAATTGGGACTTGTCCGGGCTGGATCTTGGTTAATATTGTATGGACAATTATGAAATTTGCAGGGTATGTGGTCAGTGCCCTGTAGTTGTGCAGCGTGAAGTTTCTCCGCGTTTCGCGTATATTTTCAAGAGTTATAGCCCTTTGTTCATCAAGTCTTTGTGAATTGGGACTTGTCCGGGCTGGATCTCGGTTAATATTGTATGGACCAGTATGGAATTTGCAGGATATGTGGTCAGTGCCCTGTGGTTGTGCAGCGTGAAGTTTCTCCGCATTTCGCGTATATTTTCCCGAGTTATGGCCGTTTTGTTCTTGTGAGTTGGGACTTGTCCGGGCTGGCCGATCTCGGTTGATATTGTATGGACAAGTATGGAATTTGCATGATATGTGGTCAATGCCCCATAGTTGTGCAGCATGAAGTTTCTCTGCTTTCGGTTATATTTTCAAGAGTTATGGCCCTTTGTTCATCAAACCTAAGTGAATGGGATATATTTATTTGTCCAGGCTGGATCTCAGTCCATAACCGATTTGGACTGGGAAAATGGAATGTAGGTCTCATAACCAGGTCACATTTTTGGATTTGGCGAAAGCACCCGGCGACAATCTTGCATCAAAACATTGTATTAAGTCTTGTTGGTCGATACTTGGAATATGTATTATGCGAGGCATGCCGAAAAAAGTGACTGAAACAGAATTTTTATAATTATCCAAATTAGGCCTCCACAGACCAATACAGAAGAGAACAATGGCGGGGCAGTGTCAGATTAAAGCGGAAGGGGGGCATACAATTGAGCATCTCTGATTGCTTCCTTGCTGTATTTAATGATCTTTTGTTAGATTTTTGATAGATTGCTGTGATTTTCTACGTAGAGTTTAATATTGTCCTTATACTATAGAGCTGAAATATTACTGAACTCGGCATTAAATTCACCTCTCTGTCTCTCCCACTTCCTCTCTTTCTCTCTCTCCTACTCAACTATTTGTCTTCCCCTTGTACAGGAGAGAGATCTCATTATCAGAAGGTTCAGAGCCAGTAAACTGGACCATGGATCCATTCTTGCAGCCCTCTGTTCCCCTGACTTCACCTTTACACCATTTGAAACCACAGAAGCCTCCTTCAGTGTGATTGGTCCTCACTGTCTCCTCCATCGACCAATCCATGTAAGTCTTCTCTGTCATTTGATTATATCTCTGTTGTAACATTAACCATATCTGGCCTGGGCAATTTAGGAGTATGTGTGTGGATGAGACTAGGGAACTGAAACTGTTGGGTAAGCTCTTCCAGGGATTGTAAAAGCATATATAAGATGGCCACACTGGTGACATCACAGTGGCCCCATTTTTCCAAGCATTTTTATCCTGATCAATTATTAAGCAATTATCTGATTTGAAATATAATAGTTTTTGCCTATATTTATCTGCAGAAAAGCTAACATTTTGAAGAAAAAGGTCAAAAACATCACTTTTTGCTACCCCACATGTTCACCATTTTGAATTTACTCATGATTCTTTGTCCCTTGGATTTTGCTATTAAGCTCAAATGACCCCAATTTTACAAAAAAAAAAGGTGAAAAAAGTTTCACTTCCCCCTCCCCCCCTTTTCCCCAGGCCAGATAGGGTTATTGGCAGCTATCAACGTAACACTTTTACCCTATGTACCCTATTAAAATTGTATTCATTACAATATGTTATTGAAATGTTTATGTACTTTGCTACATGTATTATGCATATTGTGTGACAATCTATTGTAGTCTCCTTTTTATATCTGCATTTTATGATGGTAGTATTTATGATATGAAAATGCTGGCTGCCAACCCAACTCAGCCCAAGATACATATGCATTTTGCAACGAGTAATTGGCATACACATATGAACTATTGTTCTGAATTTGCACTGACAATAGTATTTTATTCTTTATATAGGTGAAAGCTGTGTGAAGAGATCAAACGTCATGGCAGATACTCAAGTGACTGTAGCAGGACTCTGTGAATCTCCTTCGATGTTGGATATAGTGTAGAATAATTGAATGTAGATAATTTTATTGTACAGTAGCTGGCATTCATGTATACATATTTGACTGTGATAATGACAATGTTATATTGCCTTCCCTTACTTTATATCCATAGAATTAACTGTTCATATGAATTGCTCAATGGATATAAGAAATTGGTTGTTAGAGGATATGTTTCTCAAGCCAGAGTTGTGCTGGGTTATCCAGAAAGACGAGATATCACCTACACGATTTGAGATGAACATGATGCAATAAAATAATTGATCTAAAGACATTTAATGTGAACATATCACATCCATAAAAGAAACCTTAATTCCCATTAGACAAAATTTACATTAACTGTCTGGTTTTATCTGAACGGTTAATGTTCAACAATGTCTACAGTTTGAATCATCAGTGTTTGATGAGAGTAATCTCAGCGATACAATAACAAACATCTTCAAATCAAATCCTTGTGTGACCCTATACAAACTTTAGGTCTAGGGTGATTCGTTATAATGACTTAGTCAATCACACTCCTTCAATGCATCTAGGCGAGTGGAAACAGCACTCCTTATAACAACTTTTCTATATACTAAAAGCCTCCAGGCGTGTGATTTACACTCCTAGAGTCTTGTTAGGGGAGTGATTTACAGCACTTCTGTTGTTTTCAAAAAAATGTAAGACTGATGACTTCACTGAAGTTTATCTGCCTGTGATTCACACTGATTGACAACAATTACCATCCAAGGGCGTAGACAAGGGGGGGCTTGGGGGGCTTCAGCCCCCCCAAATATTGACGTCCGGCAAAAAAAAAAAAACAGAAGAAAAAGAAAAAAAGAGAGAAAAAAGGAAAGAAAGAAAGAATGAAACAAAAAGCAAACATAGCAGAGAAGTAAATGTTTAGCTTGTCACATATCTTTATCAATTGTTGTATATTACAGGGGAAGTAAAATTATCATCAACAATGCTTACCAGAAGGGCTAGACTAATTGCAATCGGTCAGAGAACAACGCAAAAGTTTGGCGATATCGGACTCAAAGACCCCGTGTGATTTTCTCCGAGAAACGAATAATGATTCAATCACATATCGCCCATTTGGACGAAAAAGGTCAACACGTTGGCTGAAAAGATTTTTTCAGAACATTTTCACCATAAACTTTTTTTTTGATTGAGATCCCAGTCATTTGTTGAGTATTTATTTATTTACAAACGAGAGATACGAACTCTCGAATAATTTTCACGGAGAAACCCTAGAAATACAGGTAAAACATCTAACCCAGACACAAAGTCATTATTTAACTGGTGTAAATTTGATGAATATGGATAATTTTCTCTACTATTCCGAGAAAGGACCACTAAGCTTACATTTTTGATAAGTTTGGCAACTTCAGAACGAACACCAGAACTCATGCGGTCAACCACGCATCAATGCACCGCCCCTGCTATCTACACAAAATAGTATTGTCTAAGAAATAGCTTGAATTATAGTGCAAACTCCGGATTGAATGATCATTTCACCTTGTATATGACGTAGTGATCGCCACTGTTATAGGATATTTCCGCAAAAAAAAAAGCTCAACTTTTACAATCTTTTACCGCTCAAATGCTCCCAGTTAGCGCCAATTTACCATCAATTTTCCAAAAAAAAAGCCCCCCCAAACTTCACAACTTCTCTACGCCCTTGCCATCACATCGCAAGTGACATTTCTGAACATTTTCCACTGTTGAATATGTCTTGGTCATGGACCAGAAGGTATGTCACTGCCAATCTGTTCCAGGTTCATCTCATTTGCTTCCAAATCTTGGGAAGATCTAATGGGACATACCAAGTATGCATCTGGTCATCAACCAAAAATCAATGAAATTTGAATGACATTGGAATTATTTGCTGGTCATAGGGTCAAAGATGTGGCCAATGCACATTTTGATTTTCAAATCTTTACCAGAATGCAACTATTCCTGAACAAGGCTCCTATCTAACTATCGTTTCATGTTTTTAAATGTCCATGGGAGACGAGGCTGTACAATATGTGTTTAGCAAGTCCTGTCCGTCCATCCGTCTGTCTGTCTGTTGACATTTGTAAGCTGTGTGATATCTCCAGTTCCGTGACATGGATTGGTAGTACATTTTGGGTATACCTTCACCGGGGGCAAAGAGGAACCTTATTAATTTTTAGATGAAGGGGTCAATGGTCAAGGTACCGGTGACTGAAAATCCATGAATCCTTGAAAGTTGTTATGTCTATGCTAAGAGTACAGTCCGGACATGTGAAGAAGAAGCCTGTTGATATTTACAACCCTTTGGTCAGTTTGGCCAAAGGATATTGACTGCATGCATCCATCTGTCTGTCTGTCCATCTTGTTCATTAGCACAATATCTCTTGAAGAATTACTGTCAGGCTTTCCAAATTTATTTAACATATGCAACTGGCAATGGGTCAAAAGTCGAAGATGACTGACATTGACTTACTTTCAAAGGTCAGATTCTAGTTTTCGTGACTCGCCAATTTTATACTATGTGCAACTGATATAGAAACCTTCCAATTTGACTGACCTCAATCTATTTTATCAAGGTCAAATTCCAGTTATTACAATACCATGACTAGGACTTGTGCCCAAATTTTTGGTTTCTGCAATCAAAGGTATGCATGAGCTATAGGACTCTTGTTGCTTTGAGCCCCCTGGGGTTAACAGTGATTGACCTGGGGTGTTGTTGTGCACACTCCAGGTCATGGTAAGAATAGGCCTCAGCCCCTCAGAGAGCTTGTCGTAAGAGGCGACTAACTGGGGAACCCCGGGTGTGAAAAGGAATAAGGCCCCACCCACGCGGTGCCGGGTGTTAAAAGGAATAGGACCCTACCCGTGTGTGAAAAGGAATAGGAACCAAACGTCGTGATATGACTGAAATAGTGTTGAAAGCGACGTTAAATTATATTCAATCACTGCCCTTACAGAAATTTAAGGTTGCAGCAAGCTCACATTGTGTGCCTGTTGTTAGCTAACATGGTTAGCTGGCCACTAGCTTGCCTTGAGCTTGCCATGAGCTTGCCACTAGCTCACATTTGAAACATTGCAAGCTTGCGATTGGTGATTCTGCAACCTAGTGCAACTTAGCCGCAACCTTGCGCAACTTAGCTGCAACCTAGCGCAACTTAGCGGCAAGCTAGCAGATGCTAACCTTACCTAATCAGACCTGCGAGCTAGCGCAAGCTTGCGGCTGGCTTGTACAAGTTTGCAGCCAGCTAGCGCTAGCTCGCAGCCAGCTTGCACAAGCTCGCGGCCAGCTTGCGCAAGCTCACCAAAACAATGCATTTCCAGGCCTGCGAGCTCGCATGTTGGCCTGGAGTTGAAATGTAGGCCTACTTGTACCATGATTCATAACATTCAAGTACAAGATACAGCATTTTTAAAACAATTTTTAAAAATATTAATTTTTAGCCTACAAATCACAAAAGTTTATCTTACATGTACCTATAATAATTAATGATTCTGATCAGAAAAAGGCATACGTTTAGAAACTTGGCAATTGTCTGAATATCATGAGTTTAATTTAATTTTCTCTAACATTTTCATCTCATTCTGTATCCCTGGTTGTATCATATAAATGTATAGTCTGGTCACAGGAATTTCATCCCAGGATGTAAATTCCAGCTATGAAAATAAAATAAAAAAATTTCAACAGATTTCCAAGGCAGATTTTCTGTCTGGGCGCAGGCATCTGTATTATATGGACATTAATTAGTATAATAGTACATGTATGCATTTTTTTGCAAACTTGTTCTTGCTGCATTAAATGAATAATCTGACGGTTTTACAGGCTCAATACTTTTACTTGTGAACTATAATCCAGTCTGCACATATTTGATCCTGAATCCATACTATTTTCAATATAAACTGTACTCAGATCCCCAGACTAAACTATACATACATTTCATACATTAATTGGTGATTGAAGTTTAAGGCAGTACTCTCTCACCTTGAGCTTGGCAGCAAGCTAAACATTTTTGTCCTCTCCAACTTCTTGACCTGCTGTACTTGCAAGTGTAGGTCAATCTATAAAACTTTGCTTTTCCTGAGCTGGCTTCCACCAAAAACTACACTGAAAGTAACATATTTTTCCATGGTTCTGTCAGCTTGAATGTTGGTGTCCTAAACTCATTGTAACTGCATGAAGCATGAAACTTAGAACTATCCACCATGTGCATTGGAAACTACAATATTTTCAGTGGAGAAAACCAAAGAGCCAAACTGAAAAGTGTCTTGACTGGTTGAAGACCAGTTGAACTCTGAATTTGAATTTTGGTCATCTGATATTACACCCTTGTTGGAAAGAGCTGGTTCCCATGGATACCAGTGGTCCCATGCTGGGCATTAAATAAAAACCATCTGCTATAAGTATGTACTTCCTGCCCTTGGTGCGAGCTTGCGCAAGCTCGCCAATTCCGGTCAGTATACGCTGTAGGTTGCCTAAAAATATGGCAATCTTGCTAGCTTGCCTGAAAATATTGCAGGCTTGCGCTAGCTTGCCATGCCAAGGTGCAAGCTCACAATCCTTGGCAGACCTATATTGTTAGCTTGCACAGTCTTGTTGCAGTCTTGTGCCAGCTTGCTGCGTGCCGGCACAAGCTTGCTGCAGTCTTGTGCTAGCTTGCTGCGAGCCGGCACAAGCTTGCTGCAAATCAAATCAAAAAAAAAAAAAAGCTTGCCGTAAGCTGGCGCAAGCTTGTTGGAGGCATGTTAGCTTAAGGTAAGCTTGTGTTAGCTAGTTGCAACCTTAAATTTCTGTGAGGGTGGCTAGTTGCTTTGAGCAGAGCATAGCAAGAGTTGATTTATTCAAAGCACACTTCTATCAGATGTGGTTATTAATTCATAGTGATTCTCAACTTCCTGTCATAATTTTAATTATTGAATGATTGTGATTTTCTTTAAGGATATTTATGAGAAATAATTTGGGACAAGAGTATGGCATTTCCTGAATATTATTAAATGACATTTTAGGCAGTTCATGCCCACTTAGAAATAGGCATTTAAGAATAAAGATCTTTTTAGAAAGATGAGTTGTCTCACCTTTATTATGGGATCTAGAAAATTTCTGATTTTAGGGTTGTCCGAAGTACACGTACAAAAAAAGTTCCAAATTGTTTATTCTTTCTCAGACCAGAATAGTTATCCTTCAGTGGTTGACAGGCTTTGTAGGCCTATATATATATAGTCAATTAGCATGTACTTGATCCCTTCCTGTATTAAATAATACGTTATTTGCGCTGAAAACTTACCTCACTTCCACTCTTTGCATTTCTTGTCTACATGAAATATCACAGTAAGAATTTAAATGACACAGTTATCTCCCCTGCTAGTCACCTGATAGCATAGCTACCCACAATTCCACTTCCTTCTTGTTCTACTGCTTCGTAGGGCTGGAAGTAAACATTGTCAACTCTGTGAAAAAGTGCCTTTTCTAGCGAAACTACTCACAGTTGGATTACCTCAGACGTCTGATTTCCTGCAAGAAGTCCTTTGGGAAGTATTCTATAAGTTATCAGCGTAAAAATGGCTCAAAATATGTCTCAAATGTCATGCATGTCTTGTGGAGGTGACAAGCCTAGTTATGACCTTCACTCATTGTGTCCGCCATGTCGCCAGGGTAGAATCTGTACATGGGACACTGCCTGTGAAGAGTGTATTGTGTGGGCGCCCGGCATATTCCAGGTGTATCTAGCCGGTTCTCTGGCAGCTAACGAAGGAAATAATGTTGTTATGCCTACCAATCTCGCCAACGAGACATATGTAGCACAGTCTCCTCGTACTAGTGTAGGCGAGGAGTCTAGGGGGTTTGTTAGTTCTGTAGCTGGGTCTACGGTAGTCAGCCTATTGGACGTAAATAAAGATAAACAAACACCCCCCCCCCGCTCACGATACTTCCATTTCAGGCCAGGCGAAGGGTCAATCAGGTAAGCGATCGACCCGGTTGGTACAAGTGGAAGGAGTAATCGAAGATATGGAATCTGGTACTACGACGACTGTGGAAGTGGAGATTCCTATTGAGCGGACGCCTGGATGTGACGATGAAGGGAAATCGGTGACGGACCCAGGCTTAGCGTGGGAAAGCCAGGGGACTCCGATCTCTCGATCGGAGTCGACTTATGATTACGAAAACTTGGGCAGCACCAGTGAGGAGCCTAATGTTAAGTTTTCATTTGGGTCCGGGGTTGGGAAAATACCTTCCTCGACGCTGTCGAGGCCTGGACTTCCCGGTCGCTCAGTTACGCCTTTAACTGTTGCTTCCGGTTTGTCTGAATTTCCCCAACCTGCTTCCGGTTACTCTGGTGGCCTTCCTCGTTCCCTTGCC
>JAVTVY010003570.1:0-33231 GCA_036873755.1 Hanleya hanleyi
ACCTCGCCCGGTGGTGGTGGTGGTGGTGGTGGGAGCTCCCGTGTGGCAGAGCTCTTGGATCGGAGCTCTTGGAGCTCAAAGCGTGTGAAGCTCAGAGCTCAGAAGTGACATTTGCATATGACCTCTGTGAGGTCACTTCCGCTTCCGTTCACGTGACCGGAACCCGGCGCGCGCTAACAATGCCGGATAAAATTGCGCGCCGGGGTCAAAGGTCAGTTCCGGTCACGTGAACGGAAGCGGAAGTGACCTCACAGAGGTCATATGCAAATGTCACTTCCGAGCTCTGAGCTCCACACGCTTTGAGCTCCAAGAGCTCCAATCCAAGAGCTCTGCCACACGGGAGCTCCCACTACCACCACCACCACCGGGCGAGGTCCGCCATCTTCAGTCCGTGTCTTTTCGGTGACGGAGTGTGAACATGATAGCACATGTACTGACCTGTCTGTGGGTTTTTCCCACAATGTCGTTCACTTCCGAGTCTCTTCGGTCACTTCCCGAAAAGACACGGAGGTGGCCGAAAAGACACGGAGATGCCCGAAGATGTCACGGAGGTCACCGAAGATGTCACGGAAGTGCCCGAAGAGACACGGAGGTCACCGGCGATGTCACGGAGATCACCGAAGAGACACGGAGGTGCCCGAACATGATATCAGCTAGCGTGCTATAAAAGGGAAGCGGCCTGGCCGTTTCATCAGACACTCTGTCAACCCCCAAGATGTTCACTTGTACTACGTGCTCGAAATCATTCACTCGTCTGCACGACTTGTGGCCGCCATGAGGCTACCAAGCACGAAGGAACCGCCCGGTATAGCTGTACGATATGTACACTGTCGTTTCAGTGCCCGGATCATTTACAGCGCCACACACGTGCACGCCATGAAGTATCCAAGCGTCCATGCGAAGAATGTGGTCGGCTTTTCAAACTGACCAGTCAGTTGCTGCGACACCAACGCACACGACACCCTGTTCCGCAGCCACGTTTGCAGGTAGAAGAGCCCGTCGGCATCAATATCGATACAGGGAGAACTCCAACCCATCGCACGAGGGCCGATGATGATGTCGCCCTAATTCAACAGTCAAATTCCGACGACAAGACCTTGGGCCAGATTTTGTACGACGTGGAGGGCAAAGCACACTTCGTGGACGAAGCCATAAATGTTCCCAGCGATCTGTTACACGAAGACCATCCAGTGAGTGATATCTATCGGCGCCATTGGCCCATGATCCGGCACTGTTTCTACCGTCATCGCCCTATTCAAGATATCTACAATTTCCGACTGACCGACCTCGCCTGTCTACGCAGCTACGTGGAAGCCATCTTCAACGATCAAACTACGGCCTTCAAGTTGAATCTGGCGTTTGGTTATGTGCTGCAGCATAAGGACACAGACCAAGCCCGATATTTTTACCCGAGCAGTAACATCCGGGTATTTGACCAACCGTTTACCATCGATGCTGGAGAAACTGGACACCGTGGATCCCTTGGAATGGGCTCAACAACAACGCCCCAACACACAATGGGTCGTAGAGAGGCTGACCAATGCCACGTTTTTCGTTACCAAGCTGACAGACCACCTCCATCGGCTGAATGCGTCACCCATGCACTGATGAATACCACAACCTGTCGTACATACCTCATATGTCTACATGCTGATCGTTGACGGTGCGGAGGTGACAGAAGAGACACGGAGGTGACCGAAGATGTCACGGAGGTCACCGAAGAGACACGGAGATCCATCCGGGTTTACACGGGAACAGCCGGGTAGTTACGGAGGTGACCGAAGAGACACGGAGGTGACCGAAGATGTCACGGAGGTGCCCGAAGAGACACGGAGGTTACCGAAGATGTCACGGCTCGGCCCTCGACTTGGGGATAGTTGAACTGAGTGTGCTAAAAATAGATCACCAGCTAGCGTGCTATAAAAGGGAAGCGGCCTGGCCGTTTCATCAGACACTCTGTCAACCACCAAGATGTTCACTTGCACAACTTGCCAGAAGCAGTTTACTCGTCTGCACGACTTGCACCGCCACAAGGCCTCCACCCACAACGATGCACGGTATACTTGTATAACCTGCGCACGGTCATTTAATCGGAAGGATCATTTACTGCGCCACGAACGCTCATTCCACGAGGGCGCGACGGAACACTATAAGGATTGTGGTCAACTCTTCAAACGACGCAGTCAGTTAAGACGCTATCAGCGTTTGATTCATGCCCCGTCTCTACGGTTTGGGCGACAACTTTCCACTGAAGAGAGAGGAGCCGCGGAAGGTCAGACCCAGTGAAGATGAGCCCCGGGAGACGAACGCCGCTGGTGATGCGATGACGGAAAGCCCGCCTATACCCACAGTTCAGAAGAGCCTGGATATCCAGCCGGATCCCACCGTTACGGTTTCGAGTCATACGCCTGACAACATCGAACATTTTCTGGACGAGCCCATAAATGTTCCTAGCGATCTGTTACAGGACGCCCATCCAGTGAGTGACATCTATCGGCGCCATTGGTCCATGATACGGCAATGTTTCAACCGTCATCGCCCTATTCAAGATATCTACAATTTCCGGCTGACCGACCTCGCCCGTCTACGTAGCTACGTGGAAGCCATCTTCAACGACCAAACTACGGCCTTCAGATTGAATCTGGCGTTTGGTTATGTGCTGTAGCATAAGGAGACAGTCCAAGTCCGATACTTTTACTGGAGCAGGAACATCCAGGTATTTGACCAACCGTTTACCATCATTAACCGAGGATCGCTAGAGACGATGCTGGAGAAACTGGACACCGTGGATCCCTTGGAATGGGCCCAACAACATTGCCCCAACACCAAGTGGACAGTGGAGAAGGTGACCAATGCTACGTTTTTCGTTACCAAGCTGACCGACCACCCCATCGGCTGAATGCTTCACCCATGCACTGATGAATACCATAACATGCCGTACATACTCTATATGTCTACATGCTGATCGTTGACTTGAGCTCAGTAAACACTTGTACCTAATGTGACGGTGCGTTAAATAATAAAACATGGTGTTTGATATTTCAATTTGTTTTGCTGTGAACATACCAAACATGCCCAGGGCGGCTCCCCCAGCCTGGGTCTGATGTAACATTGGGGATAATAAACTGTATGAACATTGCTGAACTTGTTGTTATTCACGACAACGGCTATCCGATTGTACAATACAGAACATATATTGTATAATACAGGACATATGGTACAATACAGGACAGATATGGTATAATACAGCACAGATTTGGTATAATACAGGACATATACCGTATAATACAGGACAGATTTGGTATAATACAGAACATATATTGTATAATACAGCACAGATTTGGTATAATACAGGACAGATACTGTATAATACAGCACAGATTTGGTATAATACAGAACATATATTGTATAATACAGGGCAAATATGATACAAAACAGGACAGATTTCGTATAATACAGGGCAGATATTGTATAACACAGGACATATTGCATAATACAGCACAGAAATGGTATAATTCAGGACAGATATGGTATAATACAGCACAGATATGGTATAATAGAGGGCAAATATTGTATAATACAGCACAGATTTGGTATAATACAGGACATATATGGTACAATACAGTACAGATATGGTATAATGCAGCACAGATGTTTTATAATAGAGGAGAAATATTGTATAATACAGAGCAGATATAGTAAAATATAGGACATAAATGGTACAATACAGGACAGATACTGTATAATACAGGACAGATTTGGTATAATACAGAACATATATTGTAGAATACTGGACAGATATTGTATAAAACAGGACAGATATTGTATAATACAGCACAGATATGGTATAACACAGGACAGATATTGTACAATACAGCGCAGATTTGGTATAATACAGTACAGATTTGGTATAATACAGGACAGATACTGTATAATACAGGGCAGATTTGGTATAATACAGGACATATATGGTAAAATAGAGAACACATATGGTACAATACAGGACAGATTTGGTATAATACAGGACAGATATTGTATAACATAGGACAGGTGTGGTATAATACAGGACATATATGGTATAATGCATGACAGATGTGGTATAACACAACAAAGATGTGGTATAATGTGTGACAGATATGGATGGTCCATCTCTACACCAAATACCATCCTTCACTGCCCCAAAATGCCCACTTTCGCTTCTACTCCTACTGATGACGTCCCCGATGACGTCACAGATGACGTGAACATTCCTCAAATCGGGATGTACACCCCGAGAGCTACAACATACCACCTCCCATGACACAATCGGACCAAGGATGGTCCCTCTCTACCCCAAACACACCTCCACGCACCCCCAAAATGGCCACTTTACTTACTACACGCAACTGCGCATGCGCAGATTGACGCGACTTGCACTTAAAAACACGCCATTCTGACTCTACCCCACACAAGCTTCACTTTGACACCTCCCACAACCCATTTGGACCCATAGTGGTCCATCTCTATCCCAAACACACCCCCTCACATACCCCCCCAACATGGCTGCTTTCTATACTACGGCCAGACTGCGCATGCGCAGACTATAGCACACGACGAACCATTAGTCGATACATTACAAACTCCACGGGAGCTTCAACAGAAGACCTCATACGACACCATAGGATCATTAGGGGCTCACCTAGACCCCAAAACGTTCACCCCGTATGGACCTATACCTCCATAGCCATGCAGTATAGGCCTATGGGCCTACCCAGGCCTCGGTGAACTTTTTCCAAAAATTTCACCGCTTCGCTCTGGGACCCCTCCCATCGTGTTCTAAATGACGAGACGTGAAAAACAAGACCAAAGAACCCATATCACAATGAACGTGTGTGAATTTCCCAGGTTGGACCTATACCCCATAGCCAGCCTATGGGCCTACCCAGGCCTCGGTGAGCTTTTCACCGTTTCGCTCCGGGACCCTTCCCATCGTGTTTTAAATGACAAGACGAGAAAAACAAGACCCCACGACCCATATCACAATGAACGTATGTGAATTTCCCAGGATGGACCTATATCCCCATAGCCAGTATGGAGCTATATGGGCTATATGGTACTTTTCCAATAATTTCACCGTTTCGCTCCGGGACCCTTCCCATCGTGTTCTAAATGACGAGACGTGAAAAACAAATCCAAGCAACCCATATCACGATGAACGTGTGTGAATTTCCCAGGTTGAACCTATACCCCCATATCGTCAGACTATAGGCCTATATACAGACCTCGGTGACTTTTCCCCAAAATTTCACCGAATCGCTCCGGGACCCTTCCCATTGTCATTTTCTTGGCGAAACGAGAAAAACGAGACCCCACAAGCCATAGTAAAGCCCACGAAAAAAATTGACCATCCCATACCCCATACAGGCATTTTCCCTTATATTGTATAATACAGACCCCTATTGTAGGGGTAAAGTCCGTGTTCCGCTTTTTATAGTTTTGGGGAAAAATCCTAATTTTACATGCACCCACCCCATTGACTTGATAGGCAGGCCCCGATAAGCCCGGGGACCGATATTAGCCCTTTTGGCTAGGGTTGATAGGGGTTTTCCCCTATTTTAAGGGTAAAGTCCGTGTTCCACTTTTTATAGTTTCGGGGAAAAATCCTAATTTTACATGCACCCACCTCATTGACTTGATAGGCAGGCCCCGATAAGCCCGGGGACCGATATTAGCCCCTTTGGCTAGGGTTGATAGGGGTTTCCCCTAGTTTAGGGGTAAAGTCCGTGTTCCGCTTTTTATATTTTCGGGGACAAATCCTAATTTTACATGCACCCACCCCATTGATTTGATAGGCAGGTCCCGATAAGCCCGGAGACCGATATTAGCCCTTTTGGCTAGAGTTGATAGGGGTTTTCCCCTAGTTTAGGGGTAAAGTCCGTGTTCCGCTTTTTATAGTTTCGGGAAAAAATCCTAATTTTACATGCACCCACCCATGACTGAATGGCCCTAGAGGAGCGCTTCACTTTGACACCTCACTCGACCCATTCGGTCCACTAGGGACCCACCCCTGTCACAAAACGTCTATTCCCATACTCTTTTTAGGCATTCCCCGTATACATTAACATTGGAAGTCACTTGGTTGACATGGGTCTACGTTCTGTGCGCGGAGGAATACAAAGGTTACAAGTTGCCGGAACTACTTTTGACCTCCACGTGACCTTGAGCTGGTGGCGCCCCCTGGCGCCACAGACGCCACAGAGGTGAAAGGCGATGGGGCGTCCCCTATACCTTTAACCTGGAAAAAGGGAAACCAAGAGTTACCTCCCTGGAAAACCAGAGTGAATTTACGCTTACTATACTACTCATGCCACACATGCAAGTATTTCCGATTTCGATTTAGCCCTGGAAAGTCGAGCGACAGTTTGAACAAAAAATGTTGTGACAGCACTTCACCCGGTCAAACTATTCGGAACTATTCAGCCTAAATATTTCTCAAATTTAGGTTTTAAAAGTTAGAATCGAGTATTTAGTTCTATAGAGGTGTTTACATTGCTAATAAGATGCGGATACATCACTTATAAAGGAGGTGTATCCACATTTTTGAAAAAATAGCTGATTTTACGTCTCGCGAAAATGTGGATACTCTTCCTAAATAGGCGATATATCCACAAAAATCCGCCAAATTACCATTACGCCAAGATATGCTTAGTTGACTACATTCAAACACAGATTGTGATGATTCTTATAAAATTTCAATGCACATAATTTCAGGACTTTCCACGCCCGGAGTATAACATTTACTTTTTAAATTAAATAACTTTCAATGTCTGGAGGAACGCTTACTTCATTCAAAGGATTTGTCCTGACAATTTGAGATTCATTAAAGAACCATCCAACTTCATTCAAGGAACCAGGCCTGATCATCCAAATTTCATCAAGGGATTAGCACAACCAACGCAAAATATTATTGAAAAATTATTGACTGAGAATTTCTATTCAAACAACCAGCCTTTTCATGCACAACAAAAGATCTATTCACAGGTCTTTTGGCAGCCGAATATTTTTACAACCGTTTAATGCACTGTTTATATTTATACTTGAGCATCTCTTGGTAGGTCTTGCAGCTGTTATCAGAATCAGATATTGGGATGGATCCTAGGTCCAGTTTTGGTCGACAGAAAATGGCCTCAAATACGCGGCTCTTGGCAGCCAGGATCTAATCTCACTGCTGGGTCTTCCTTTGAAAACTCAAATGTCACATCCGTCAGTTTTCTCGCGTAGATAACGCGGAGAGGCTCATTCAATTGCCAGTCATCATCATATTAGAAACCAAAGAAATCTTTGCAGGGTAAGCATGGAATAGTTCAACGAATGAAGAAAATGAATAAGAAAAATTCCATTGACTCAATCAAGGAAATCGCATGAGGTGATCTGGACACATCACTTGGTCATTCTTGTGACCCTGGGACATATACCGTATAATACAGGACAGATTTGGTATAATACAGAACATATATTGTATAATACAGCACAGATTTGGTATAATACAGGACAGATACTGTATAATACAGCACAGATTTGGTATAATACAGAACATATATTGTATAATACAGGACAAATATGATACAAAACAGGACAGGTTTCGTATAATACAGGACAGATATTGTATAACACAGGACATATTGCATAATACAGCACAGAAATGGTATAATTCAGGACAGATATGGTATAATACAGCACAGATATGGTATAATAGAGGGCAAATATTGTATAATACAGCACAGATTTGGTATAATACAGGACATATATGGTACAATACAGGACAGATATGGTATAATGCAGCACAGATATTATGAGTGTCATCCTTAGGATACCATGGGAGAGTCATTCTCAGGACATTATGACAAGGTCATCCTCGGAACACTATGGAAGGGTCTTCCTCGTGACGCTATGAAAGGGTCATCCTCGGGACACTATTGGAGTGTCATCCCTGGGACACTATGTGAGGTTCATCCGTCGGACACTATGGGAGGGTCATCCTTACGACATTATGAGTGGGTCATCCTATGGGAGAGTTATCCTCAGGATACTATTGGAGGGTCATCCGCGGGACACTAAGGGAGGCTCATCCATGAGACACTATGAAAGGGTCAACCTTATGTCTTTATGAGAGGGTCAATCTTAGGACACTATTGAAGGGTTAGCCTTACGACATCGTGTGAGGGCCAGCCTTACGACACTATGAAATGGCCATCCTTAGGACAATATGAGGAGGTCAGATTTGGAATACTATTGCAGGTTCATCCTCGGGATGCTATGGGATGGGGATCCTCGGGACAATATCAAAGTGTCATCCTCGGTGACACTATGGGGGGGGGGGTCATATTTGGAATACAATGGCAGGATCAACCTCGGGAAATTATGAGATGGTGAACCTGGGGAACCTCTGAGAGGGTATTCCTTAGGACAATATGAGTGTCATCCTTGGGATACTATGAGAGGATCATCCTCGGGACACTATGGGGGGGGGGGGTCTTCCTTGATTCTCTCCCTCTCGCTCTCTCTCACAAGCTGACTGCAGCACAATCTTGTTATTCTTGGTTTTCTGTCTTTTATTAGCGGAGTCACTTACTCCAGACCTCCCCCCATACTTGTCTTTGGCAATTGGGCTTCCTCAAAATTGCTGAATACGGAGAGAATTAAAGATTCGAGCAGAATAAAGCTTTATAAACGTTTTGAAGTCGCATTCTTCCATGTTGCAGGTACATGCATATGACTCACAGCCATTAATACATTCAGATGATATTTGAGGATAAATGCTGAGCAAAAATTAAATGGGTTCCCATAATTCCCATCTTCAAATCAACATAATTTTGTTTAATTCACTTGAAATACAGTAAATCCTGGCCATCGCTACCGGGAAGTGTTCCTGTTAAACTGAAGCCTCGATTTGGAAATTTGGGTAAAATGAAAATAGCGTACTTGTTTAACCATTTGCGTACACTTCGCCATCTATAAGATGACTTGCGAATCGTGTGTCTCCATTATCGCGGAGCGATATCCGGTACTTTACCCGATTCTGTCGGCCTTCATCCGGCGGAGAACAGACTGGAGAAATATGATAAATTACAGGTTCTCATACCACTTCGGAAACAGATATTGTCTGAGCTTACAAAAAATATAGGTATGAATAACTTTTGTATCTCCCAAGAGGCGTTGTAGATCTGTAATTTTGAACAAGTAGGGCAGCACATGACTTGAAAATGACGGGTTACGTTGGGGTTACGTCGGTAGACTTTAGCTGATTGGCTGACGAAGTCACGTGGTATTGATTTCAGGAAATTCCTTCTTGCAGTTGCCGAAAGTAGGCTGAGTCTTACCGCGTATAGATGACCGAGATGGTTACAGGTTGCTTGTTTAACATGCGACAGCGGACGAGCGTGGTGGTTATAGGGGTCGGGCCACTATTACAACTTACATTGGCGGCAATGTTAAAAACTGTTAACGTAATTGCATCTCCTCGATTCATTAATTAAGTCTAGACTCCGATATTTTGGCAAGAAGTACTTTTATTTAAGTGCTACAACCGGACAGGCTTCTTGACGGGGGTCGCCCATCAAAATTTTGAGTTATGCGCGCTCGTACAAATGACGTCATAATTTAGGCTTTTTTCTCTGCTTTCAGAAAGCGGTGCACAGGCACCCAAATAGTCCCTCTTAGCAACTCCTTATTAGGCCTTGAGTTAAAATCAAACTCACAGCGGAACCAAACACATATCATACTCCAATCACCTACCACTGGCCTTCAATTATTCCTCGCAACAGAGACTGGAAAAAATATTGAAAACAATTCACTTCTCTGGCAGAGGTTGCCTAAAGGGGGCTAATGGATCGGGACTATTTTTAATAGTGGTCTTGTCCCTATAGGCCTCAGGCATTTGCGTACACTTCGCCATCCATAAGATGGCTTGCGAATCGTGTGTCTCCATTATCGCGGAGCGATACCGGATTCTGTTCGGCCTTCATCCGGCGGAGAACAGACTCGAAAACTCTGATAAATTACAGGTTTTCATACATACCTCGGAAACAGATATTGCCTGGGCTTACAAAATATATATGTATGAATAACTTTCGTATCATCCAAGAGGTGTGGTAGATCTGTAATCTGTAAAAGTAGATCATCACATGACTCGAAAATGGCGGGTTACGTTGGGGTGACGTCGGTAGACTTTAGCGGATTGGCTGACGAAGTCACGTGGTATTGATTTCTGGGAATTCCCTCATGCAGTTGCCGAAAGTAGTCTGAAATGGATACACACGATCCCAGGGTCAGTCTTACCGCGTATAGATGACCGAAATGGTTACAGGTTGGGCCTCAGGCTCCTAAATAAAAAAAAGTCCGTACACGTAATCTCTGCCAAAGACCAGAATTTTCCCGATTTTTTCCCGCCTTCGTTGCAACGATTAATAGAAAGCCGTTGGTACCACTGGCAAGTATTATATTTGTTCTATTGAGCTGCAAATTTTATTTCGATTCACTGCTCGATAACATGCCTCGCCGGGGCACTATTTGCGGGGCCTGAGCACTGCTTTCAGCAGGCAGAGAAAACAGCGAAATGAGCACCTCATGTGTAGAGGCGCGCACAGCTTGAAATTTTGACGGTAAAAGTTTGACAAGAAGTTTGTCACCTTGCAGCGCTTGAAATAAACTACTTCCTGTCGGAAGATGAAAGTCTAAACTCAATTAGGGAGCCAGCGAGGTACAATTTTGTTAATACTGCCGAACGTGTAAATTATTTAAGAGTCTGATGCCTATAGTGTAGCGTTGAAAGGCAGGTTCATTTCTGTCAAAAGCCCTTCACTCCATCAGCAAGCCCCAAATCGTCCTGGTGATAGACGTTCTGCTCGTGGACGTTCTACTGGTGGATGGGGACCTGTTGAACTCCACTCTCTTCAAGCCTGCAGAAGCATGGAACCATGGGCTGACAGTGGAAGATTTTAGGGGTTGGAAAGGCCTCCAACTGCGCGATTTTTTGCCTCAAATGGCTTTGATGCACTCGTCAAAAAGAAAAAGAAACTTTTTACCCCTGTTTAATCGCACATAAGGATAAAAGATATTTTATTCTGACTGGCAAGGCTGTAAACTTGTGCCACGTTTTCTGGTCGCTGTGTGTGTTCCCGCGTCGAGGCTCACAACGGGTGGGACCCCTAAACGCATAGCCAACATACTTGATTGAATTCACTTACGTGCTCCAGCGGACCCTCTGATTGATTTTAGCCTAGCAGGTGACCAGAGCTATTGCTCTCTTTTTTAAAGCTCTTTTTCCCACACCTGACTTCGCTACGCAAACGAAACGCAGTTCTGACAGGCAAATCCAATGCCTGTTGAACCTCTTCGAATTTTTGCTATCGTTTGGCATTTTCTTCGGGTGAATTTAATCCCCTGCCGTGTTTTTGGGCTTCACTCTACACTCTCAAAAATTATCATGCATAGCGGTGTGCACCTTTTATACACACTATTCTGCATAATTTGCTTGCAGAAGTCCACAAAGCAGTGTACACACCACTTTGTGTACTTTTTGTGCACTGTAGTTTTGAGAGAGTATACGCGAATACCTGTATTTATTTGCTCTGTCACAAAAAAAAACCACTTTGCCGAAAAATTTTCAGAAAAGGCAGAATACAGCGCCAGTCAGCTATGTTGCCGTATAGAAAAGTTTGACCACGTGGCTTTGTTTTTCTTTCCCAAGACCCGGGTGTGACCATCCACGCTAAAACCAGGGGTATCTCTATCTTAGATACCCCTGGTCCACTTGGACACTGTATCGCGATCAACGACAACACAGCGGTAGATGTCAGCCAATCAGCAAAAGCAACATCGTGTACATATTGACCAATCAGATCACTTGTTTACCGCGGCCATGGCGACCGTGACAACAGATTCGAAAATACCACAGCTTGTGCGATACACGGTGGCATTTTCAACAACCATGAACATTAATAAAAATAAAGGAAACATAGTTTAAAACAAAATCTATTTGAAGAGAAAACAAACCTATTCATCTACCATCAAACATCCAACAAGCCCGGCAAATGTAGGAAACACTGAAATCGGTCCGCGATGTCAGTGTATCCAACCTTCCACTGAAGGACTTGAATTGGGTGAAATAACGCACGGATTTCTATAAAATTCCAATTATCTTTCCATTAATATTTTATTGTTATGCGTGTTTGGATTAAATATTTGACATCCGGTATCAGCGAATATAGTTTAGCAGCGAAAGTAAAACCCTAGAGTATTTTACCATCAGCGTAGCTTTTCTATGTGACGTAACTGGAATGTGGGCGGAACAAGGTCTGCTATGCAAGATAGTCAAGGGTTCGCCTGTGGCTCACAAATAGAAACCGCGACGTCGTGAAGGTGGTGTGTGACATGCGCAATTGACACACTGATCAGGCTTATGCGATACAGAGGTCCTACAATTGGATCAACTCAAAATCAAGAATATACGCCCCGTGGGGCTTCGGGGATTGACCTGGGATGTCGTTGTGCACACCGCAGGTCATGGTAAGAATAGGCCTCAGCTCCTCGGACAACTTGTCGTAAGAGGCGACTAACTGAGGCACCCTTGTGGTTCCCGGGTGTGAAAAGGAATGGGACCCCGTCGTGATATGACTGAAATATAGTTGAAAGCGACGTTAAATCATATTCACTCACTCAAGAATATACAAATCCATAACAATTAGAATGCCCATCAAAAGAGAACTGAAATCTGAATCAATTTCATACCGATATGTACACGTACTATGAGGAAAAACATTTCCGGCCTTTTGAGAAACTTGATCAGCATTCAAACCACTGCAATCATTTAGGAGTCCGGCATGTACCGGTATTAATCATTGATAATTTTCTGTCACCTGAATTGTAATACCGGTATTGGAACATTAGGAATGTTTACTGTTATATCTGACATGAACGATGCAGTGGACTCTGTGGAATTCCGCAGTGGAATTTCTGGTGCATGGATTAAAGCTTATTCCATTCCTCAATTACTGATGGCACGGAATAATCTGATTGTTCTTCTTTCGTAAGTTGTAATGCGTGTTTTGGGCTATTGTTTCTGGAATTATAGCTCGTGAATAATCTGAGACTGATTTTGCGCATTAGTCGAAGTTTGTGATAACCTCTCCAGTTAATCAATGGTCAGTTTCTGTATACAAGCTTTGTCTACTACTTTAATGGTCACAAACTTGATATTGTTGATGAATATTGCTATCTTGGTATTAAAGTGATCGTAACCCCTCAAGTAAAGTTTCCATCAAATGAAAGACCATTGCAAACGGTGTGGAAAAATATTTATTGCATTTTTTGACGATTTTATAGTAAACTGCAAATAAAGCATGGTATTCTATGGTGGTCTGTTGCAATCATATTTAGGTCCAGTGACGTCATACTGCCTTAATACATATATTTCAAACTATGTATGCACTTTCCAATGCTTGATTCAAGCTTAAGGTGTGTATACTTTGAGTTTCAACACAGACTCACTGTTCCAATGTGCATGTTTCACCAAATTCGGGGAAATTAAATGCAAGATTCGAATTGACTTGACAATTATGAGTCACCATCTCCCCGATTTTGGTGAAACATGCACACTGAAACAGTGAGACTGAGTCTGTGTTGAAACTCAAAGTATACACACCTCTTTTGATGGAAACTTTACTTGGGGATTTACGATCACTTTAAGCTTTACACTGGTAGTTTCTTAACTGCACGAAAACAACTAGTCGCACAAGCTACGAAAGCAGTTTTCGGTGTTTACAGGAAAATACTCTGAAAAAACAGTTGTGTACAGAATTGCACAAAAAATGTGTATCAGGAGTACACAATTTGTGTACTTTTTCTACACAAATTGTGTATCACAGCTACACAGTGATTGTAGATGTTCAATTTTGTTACAGCGATGTGTATCTAGGGTACCGGTACACAGTTTGTGTACTTTTGGTACACAACTGTTTTTAGAGAGTACATTACCTCTCCTTACCAATGGACTGTCAGCTTAAATTATTTGAACAAGTAGTTTTACCGATAGTACTTCATGGATGTGAAGTATGGAGATATGAAAAATTCGGAAATATTGAAAGCTTCTTTCTGCAAGTTTGTAAAAGAGCCCTCGGACTGAAGAAATGCTTCCCCAACTTCATGATCTACGGTGAACTTGGAGTGTATCCCACTATATGTGAAAGTATACCTTCGAATGGTAGCTTTTTGGATGAAAATCATTCAAGGAAAAGAAACCAAACCAAAGAGAAAATTTCAAATCCCCATGGTTAGACTGCATTAAACCAACTCTGTGTAATACTGGCTTCAACTATGTGTGGGATTCACAAAATGTAACCAATGCTGCATGTCTTTTAAAACTACTGGAACAAACCTTAAGGATCAATTTATTCAAAAGTGGCACAGCGATGTGTACTCTTCGTCAAAAGGTGTCATTTACAGAATATTCAAAACCGACCTCCAATTCGAAAAATACCTGACTATTTTGAACGAAAAAGCAGAATCTTTATCAGTAGATTTCCAATAAATTTCCAGTAAATTGCCAATTGAAACCGGAAGATGGAAAGCTAAAGCGACAAACGAGAGACTGTACAGCATGTGATACGCGCAGCATTGGAGATGAATTTCATTTTTTATTTATTTGCCCGCTGTTAAAGGAAATTCGAATGAAATACATACCAAGATATACATATATACAAGGCCAAATGTCATCAAGCTCAGAGAACTATTTCAGTCAGAAAACAAGCGAAAGCTCACGAATCTCTGTAAATTTATCAAAGAAGGAATGTCTATATGTAATTATTAGTAATGCTCAAATGTATATTGTTATCCGCCATCTGTAACTCACATTGAAAACCTCCCGTGCCACCCTGAGTAGTTAGTGTAATAAATGATTGATTGAAGGTCTACTAGCATATTTTTGCCATACCCGAGATGATTCGTACGGCTTCCAGTTGAGTGTTTTTTTGTTTTTTTTTCTTTTTCTTTTTTTTCAATTTTTCCCCGTCTCTGACACATTGCACCCAAATATTCCAAAATGTGTCTTTCAAAATGGTGAGGTCACATGAAACGTCAACCAGGAAACGGAGCATTCAGAGTCCTAGTTTGACGTGCGTTTCATGTGCGCATTTTTCCAGCTGGCACTTAACTTCCGGCTAACGCCACAATTTTCAGATGGGTCGTTTCGCGAACTACATTAATCAAACCTTTAATGGAAACAAACAAATCGACGTTTTTTTGTTTTTTTTTTGTTTAACCTCTATTCATCAGTTGCACACGTAATCGGCTTGTAATACGAAGGTTATAGTCCACAAAAATGTGTCGCATCTGCATCAATAAGCTTTCTAGTGTCCGCTATAAGGTTGCGTAATCTGGAGCTGTTCCCATTCACGAATGATGGGTGACGAGTGATCCAACGATCGTTCGTCAATTTCCAGGAAAATGAAGATACAGGGGAGATAACCGGTCTAACACAATGAATCTGTGCGGCATAATTGTTATCTCCCCTGGTTTACCTCTTTTGCGCAGATGGCTGGAAACGTCATAATGCCTTTCAGCCAATCATATACTCGTATTTCGCGTTCCTTGCGATACAACAGTTTTTAGTTTGGACGAATTTTGGGGCAAAAGACGGCGAAATTGCAGATTTTCTGCAAGATTTGGTGGCCAGGGAAAACGACCGGGTTGTCTGTTCTTTCCTTAAAGACCAGGCAAACAGGTGAGCGATGTTTTGTTTGCATTTGAGTTATAGATTCGATGCAATCGCAGTGATTTTACCGTTATGGTTTTGCACGATCAAACATGCATGCCTGAACTGGAAAGTGGAATCGATTTCACCCGGGTAGCCTACATGTACGTTTCCAAGTTAAAGATAATTTGATTCTTCAGAGTGATAAATTAATTAGCGTTAAGCTGGCCCTGAACCTGATTACTTTTTGTTGCTATGATCAGGTGGCGGTCACACCTAAGGCTAAGCCTAATTAAATTTCCACGCAACATACCTTGTAAATTCGCCGGTACAGGCAAGAACTGACAGGTCTCAAATTTACCGCTGTAAAGTGGGCTCTTTCACAGGTTCTGAGTTTTGTATAACATCTGTGTTAGACCAGTTGTAGCGAGCAAGTAAATTATACTTTAATCAGGTAATAATGTTAATATCGTATGTCCTGTTTTATTTCTGTTATTAATCTGCTCTATTCTTAGTAGATATTCCATGCTTTCTCTAAATCCTTCACTTCAGTCAAAAAGAATCAAATGACAGTTATTGGGATTGCCCGAAAACATCGGCTAAGGAGTCTATTTTTTTTTATTTTTTTTGCGTTGTTGTTGCTGACCCCTTAGCCCGAATCACTAATACAGACCGAAAAGGAAAAAATAAATAAGACGTCAAGTCGCTCGAGATCTTTTAACTGCACACGGCGTGGAGAATTGAGACAGAGGCACAAAAAGCATTTTATCGAATAAATAATATGATTTGGCATCTCCAGCACTATGACAACCACCTAATGACTCCTTTAATTAGATCACTTCGGGAAATTGCGGAATTCGGAAACGTTGTCGAATTCGGGAACTTTTGGAAAAAAGGTTTACGAATTCGACAACTTTGAGGCCCAAATCCACCCTTATTTCACATAAAATGCGATCGGGCGTTCGTCTTAGCGATCGGATATAATTGTATTGTACCAACAGGTGGCAGCACCTTTTCTATGGCATTTCATCGTGGCATTCGGAAATTGTACCTGGCGTTTTTTCTACAGGTGAGAAAATGTGTGTTTTGTCCTATGTCGCTCATGCTTTGAAAATCAAATAGGCATGTTTCTGAATTCGGGAACGTTGCCGAATTCGGCAATCTTTCGGTTTCCGAATTCGGCAACTGTTCCCGAATTCGACAACGTTTCCGAATTCCACAATTTCCCAAAGTGAGATGGAATCTCCCATCAAACACGGATTTTGTCAACAAAACCGTTGTGTTTCTTTCTCCATAGTTTACAGGGACATGCGCAGAATGGGGTTGACCTTTTGACTCGCGTCATCAAGAAATCGATTCAGGCTGGTTTTAAACCAATAGCGATGTGTGTTTATTCACGTGATCAGGAAGGTCACGAGATGAAAATAGCGAAGGTCATATCCTTACAAGATGTCAGAAAGGCACGAAAACGTTAAAATCAATCGAGGTTTTTCTCACACATCTACATGGACAAAGAAGCTCAAGTCGGTCAAACTGTATCAAATTGGCATATTTTTTCTCTCCCGTTTCGTTATTTTCGCTTTGCGCGACATGAGTTTTTATCTCCAAATTTTAACCTACCCTCGCCCCCTTACCCTATATTTACCTATCACAGCCAGAGTTTCTGAGTTATTATTGGGATTGCCTGATAGCCTACATACATTGTACATGTACATGCATATACGTTGATTTCAACCGATGAAAACTTCTTGGTTGTTCAATTTCAACTCTTTAGAATACATCACAATCTATGCATTTGACATGTAACTGATGATGTTTGACATTATATATTTTTAACGCCAATGTAGTCATCACCCAGATGCTATTGTCGTTGATGGACATGTAGATTTTATATCTGACAAATTGTTTGGCTGGGGTTAGAGAATTATCGCCTTGAAATATCGGGTTTTGTACAACTACGATGTTGCGGAAAATTAAGATCTTTAAATAGTACATATGGAAAAATAAATACAGTACTGAGCTAGATGGTAGCCTATATTTGAAATAGTCAATTCGGTAAAAGACTCACCAAATCTGCAACTTTATATATCATACAGATGTCCTGTTGTATGACCATTATTTTTTACTGGGAAGCAAAAATTTGAAAGATAATTGCTTACTAAACATTATAAAGCCTCATAGTTCTTATTAAAAAAAAAACATTCAAATAGAAATGTGAGTTTGAGATTTGGTGCACAAAAGTAAAATATTATCAAATGTAGTAAATCATATCAGTAATTGATATGCTAGTAATAAATAATATGTCAATTAAATATCTAATAAATCAGTCCCCTTTCAAAATTCAATCACCCCCAAAATTTGATTGGTTCTAATAAATTTGATCACTCTCTAAATTCAATGAAATAATAAAGAAACAATTGATTATCAGCATGATTTTGGACCATTTTGTCAACTTCTTTAAATTTGATCATGTCCCCAGATTTTTTGGTGGGAAATTTCACTTCCTGTGTGATTGAATTATTATTATTAAAATTTAGAGCAGGCAAATAATGGAATCCTAATGACAGTGAACTCAAAATTTCAAATTTAGAAAAGAAAAAAAAAATTATAATTTGGAGCCAACTCGAAAAGTGGTAAATATTATGGGTAGGAGATGATATGATTTAAACTCAACCAGACTTCTTCGTTCATTCAAATGATTGTTATCTGTTGCAGCTTTGAATGGCCATGACAGTGGAGAAGGGGTTACGCCCCACATCCCCGGTGCATGTTCATGTCGAAGATGACACCCCAGTCCACGTTCACCTCAAAAAGTCCAAGAAACCCTTGGGGGCAAAGTCATCAAATCTATATGTACGTATTCGCATCATCATCATTGTGGATTTGGTGTTAGCTAGCCTTGTCAATGTCATGTTCAAAGTGAAATGTAACATGTTAGATTTTCCTTTTTAATATTTTATATAGGCTAGGTTGAATAATGATAGAAAAAGCGATTTATGTACTTGGTTTGGTTGAATTGGAAGTATTTTGTCTGCCAGTAGGTTGGTTCAGACTAGCCTCACCACAAGGTGCCTCAATATAGCGCTGATTCTGATATAAGGCGGGTGCTATGGTGTCCCCCATTATACATAATATTTCAGCCCTTTTATAAGGCGGAAAAGCTATAAATAGGTGGTTTAAGTTTTGTCCTCCAATAACAGCGTTATAGAGAGGTTACACTGTACATTATCATGCTGTTATGTCATGTACGTCTTATTTTGCTTGCAGAATAATATGGCAGTGGCCAAGTCTGATAATATCAGAGGTCGATGTCGACACAGTACTGTCGCCGCCAAAACGAAATCTCGCAGCCGAAGTCCCGGGGGAGGGCCCTGGGTCCCTCCTCCGGGCAAAACTACGAAAGGGACAAAAGTTTGCTGGAATGTAAGTACATGTACATGCAGGTACTTGACCTTTGACCTGCTTTCTGACCTTTGATCCCAGACAGGGACTTGACCTGACCTGAGCTCAGTTGAGAGGGGCTTGATATTCTATATTTATGCTGACCCTGTTTGGCCTTTGACCTTTAGTCATGTTAGTCAGGAAGTTGCCCTGCATGTTGTACCATGCATGCCATGTGTGACCTTGCTTCCCAGACAGGTACTTGATCAATGGCATGCCGACCTTGGTTGAACTTTGACACAAACTTGACCTCACAAACATGTTATTCACCTATGTGGTTTTCCCCACAGTATTGTCATGCTTAGAATCACAAATGCACAATGTTTTTTTTATATTATTGGATAGTTGCACCTTCGTATTGGACAACTGTTGGCTGTAACTACTTTTTGTTTACAAATATCAGGCCTTTCATTTTGAGGAGAGTGATTAAGATTCAAGGATACAATCACTCGCCTCAAAATACAAATATGTAGGTGACAATGGTCCAAACAATGTGGCAGCTGCATGACCAGCATGCTGGTGGTCTATCAAGGACATACAATGTATTGAAGCAGAAATTGTTCATAATCAACTCAAGGCTAAAAGATCACTCTAATTTGGGCATAACCTCTATTTGGAGCGGCAAAATTTGTTTAGGCAAGGAAACAGTCCCAAGGTAGTGAAATTATTCGGTTCCCAAATTCTGGCTAAATAGATAGGCTTTGAATCATGATGGTTAATTGATGAGGAATCTGGATGAACATTGTAATTTTCTTTTGGGAGATTTTCATTTTTTTTTGCTCTCTAATTTGGGCGCATCCTAATTTGTGCACAACGTTTAAGACTGTATCGAGGGATTAATCTAAAGCCCGGCAACTAATTACATTTATTCTGCTTTTCTGTGTCAATGTGTGCAATAAGTATGTTTTATATATTTTCTATATAAATAATATAGATTGTAAAGTTTTGTATGGACTCATCCTGAGCTCGGAGAAAGGACCCACTAGCCCATCGCTTCTCTTACGCCCAGAACTCCAGTAACCTATGATAATGTGTGTTTTGATCTGGACGGCTTATTGTTGACAGGGTCCAACCCATCGCCTGGAGGTGAATACACCCAGAGACAGCCTCCGAATGAGCGACCTCTCTACTGATGATGAAGACCGCGTCCATGGTCAGATGAAGAACTATGAAAAGAAAATCGATAGTCTCATGACGGAAGTCGGCACTCTAAAAAATGAGGTATGATGGCACCTTTTATTTCATGTTTATTACACTTCTAAAAAGCCGGCCTTTAATGTCTGTTTGTCTGTCACAGCTGAAATGTTTGTATGTCTGTCACAGTTTACATCTGCAGAGAGCTGTATTGAATTGAATCTCTACTATTAAACAGGCTCTCCTGTAACTATCCATGACTTTGAATATCCATGCATGCAGGTTCTCTGACTGGGGCGGAGCGTGTGGGGTGGGGGTGGCTAGGGCAATGGTGGAAGACGGGTTGGTGGAGGGGGGGGAGGGGGGGACTGGGGCATTGGTGGAAGATGTGCTGATGCAAGGAGCAGGGATGCGCATTTTTATCTGCTTGGGGAGGCTAGGAGCTGGGGGAATGAAGGGATGCGACGCGAGCTGAGCTGGAGAGATGCGGGGGGTCTCTGACTGCTAGTGATATCTATTTATCTCTGTGACTGGGGAGCCCCACTTCTGTTTTGGAAGGCTGAACGCCAACCAGACCAACAACAACAACTGTTACATGTACATCACTATTAAAGCCTTAAAGACTGCACTGGTGGTAGAGCGCTCACCTTGCAAAAGACTGGTCCCAGGTTCGACTCAAGGCCGACTCATACCAGAGCCAGAGACTTAAAGAATAGAACTTGTATGTTCCTCACTTGGTGCTCAGCAGGACAAGGATAGAGCAAGGATATGTGACTCCTTCTCATCCGGTCTCAGGATATGTGACTTTTTCTCTCTAATTTTGTTTGACATCATTATTGTACATGTACATGTAGGTGGACCTACAGAGATCGATGAGGGAGATTGATCACAAAGAGGAACTGTTAGAGACGTCGCGGCGAGCTCTGGAGGAACAGGAGTACGAATTGAAAGAATATCAGGATGAGCTGACTGTCACGGAGAGAGAGAACAGATTGTTACGGAAGAAAATGGACCTACTACAGGAGGAGACTGATGTCACTAGGTACGCAACAAAAATTTATATAATTGAATGGAAGGTTCGCTTGTGGGGGGTGCGGGATTTGGCTTAATGTCACACTCAAGGTTGTTTCACTCATATGGTGAGAGTCAGTTTGGTTGGCAGAAGAAGCCGGAGTATCCGGAGAGAACCACCGCCCGTCGGCAAGTAACTGACAAACTTTCACACATCGGCCAGCTGGGCTCGAACCCGTGCCGGTTCAGCGGTGTGAGGCTAGCGGTCACCAGGTTTTCTTCATCAGTCAGGGGACACAATTGTATGAGTGATCAAGCAAAAACACTTGGCAGAGTGAATGCTGGTGACATGTATTTGCATTAAATCCCCCCCCCCCCAAGTTTTGGAGACAAAATTCAATTTGGGCTGTTCTAATAAATTTGATCACACTTTAAAATTATGAAATAATAAAGAAATGATACATATAATGGATCATATGCATTATGATTATTTTGTCAACCTTGCTGTTCTAATAAATTGGATCACCCCCTATTTACTTCCCGTGACTGAATTATCTATGGATTATTGCAGGCCTTATCACCTATACTAGTATACAGGCCTTCAACAGCCTCCTATATTTCCTATATTTTGAAGTCATTCCTATATTTTCCAAATATTTTACTCAGAACCTCCTATATTTCCTATATTTTGACTTTTTCTCATGAAAACTTTCCCCAATGCTCTGAAATGAGTCAAACTGGCACGAGGAAATACATTTCAGAAACAACATTTTATAAAAAAAAAATATGAAAACATTTAAATCTCAAGTTGTTGAACCAAGCAGCAGAACAGGTCTCCTCAATCGCCACCACTATGACTGCATTCAGTGGAAATAATTTGATAAACACCCGAAAACTACCAAGTTTGGAACATACAATGTAGTAGTGACCTGTCTTACACTCCTTTATTTCCTATATTTTCCTGTATTTTATTAAGAAAATTCCTATATTTCTCCTATATTTTGGCAAATTTCCTGCTATATTTTCTCGGTGAGCCACTTGCAGGCCTATTACCTATTGTCAACATGTACAGTGATATGTTGTTGTTGTTTCTTCAGGTCAGAGAGGGACTTAATGAGTGAGGAGAGAGAGAGACTGATGAAAAAATTGATCGAGGTTGAAATGGACGGACAGACAGCGGCCAAACAAGTGGCAGATTTGAGAGACCTGCTCCGTAAAAAAGAGGTGAGATATGTTCAAATATGTCGATTCTGGACCATTCACCGGTCTTACAACATGTCAAACTAGAGATAGAAATTGGTTAATTTCGTGCCACTTGACTTCAGTTTCTATAAATAGGTAATCATCATATGTAACGATATATGAGAGAAAAACGCAGATTTTGGGCTTCTCAGGGTCGTATACAGGCTGATTTACATACCATTTACCGGCGCCCAAATTAACAGGTCCTGGAGCAAAAAACGCCCAAATTAGAGGACGTAAAAAAAAGTTATTGTTGACTAACAAAAGAAAATAAAACCAGACGAAGCCATTTTTTGACGATATCTAACTGCGTATTGTTTTGCTGATCAACCGTTGAGTGCTGGAATGTTTTGTATTACCCTCTTGCATCAAGCAAATGCATGCTGTTGTTGAATTCATCGGATGTCCCCACTTTTAACGTGTTACCTCGTTCTCATGAGTGTCGACATTTCAGCCTGTAATGTTAGTCAGATCCATGACACAGTGCAGATTCGCCTACAACGCAACTCTAAGAACAAGGTGCACTTTCGTTGAAAATCACACAAAATCTCGGGATTCTCGAATGACGGCAAGAGCGAGAATCACTCACACAATGCCTCGCGGTCGACCCCAAACTACGGGGAAATCACACAATAAAGGCAGTAGGAGCTATGCACATTGCCAAAAAGGACAGACGATCTGCTGTAATCTACGGGGGAAGGGATGACTCGTTTTGTAACGGTGCCCAAATTAAAAAGCTGCACCGTATTTACCCCTGCTTCTATCGGAGTAACCACAATTGGGGGTCTGACTGGTTTCGGAACTGTTGTTCCTTCATCAGAGGCAGTGATTGATCTGGAGTATTAAGTTTTCGCTATTTATTATAGTGTGTGATTCTTGCCAGTCCAGCCACAAATGAATGGCGCCGTTTGACTGGATGGCGGACTGCCAGGGGTACCAGACTCCTGGTATGCGATTCTAGTGGAGTCAGATCATGATTGTCTACATGTATCTGGAATGCCGATCTGGGGGCAATTGTGCGACCCTGTTAGAGCTGGATTTATTGAAGGAACCAACTCCACACCAAAGAAAAAAGTACATGGGATGGAGCAAAGATTTTTCAGTTCTGTGCTAAATGGGCCATGGGTAGTATAACGTCATTTAACATTAGGGAGATAGGATAAATGGTATATTGGTGGTTGGGGTCAGAAAAGGGTGTCCTTCCATTGCCACATGTACCATATTTTTCTGGAACAGCCCTCAGGGCTGTTCCATTTAACAAGGTATAAGAGGGGTGGAAGGCAGCTTTGAATTATACCCCACCACCCATAGAAATTTTATTGGTCTTCCCAATGTTGTAACATGGATTGAAGAGAATTTCTTCCTATGACCTATAGAATAAATAAATATATTGAGTGCCTTCCTCCCCTCCCATACCTCTTTAAATGGAACATCCCTTAGTTAAGCAACAGAAGCAATACCTGTGTAAAGTCACATTGGTGTATCCACTAGGAGCAGCGCCAACAACATGAAACCCTTGTCATGTCTCTCACATTACAATTTGTCCATTTTCAAATATCAGTAACCATAAGTTAGCCTTCTAGTCCAGCTGAATTGACATATTAATAAGTACATGATTATAAGATTTGGAAAAATAAAAAAAAATCCTAGGGGTGTGCCTCTATTTTGACATTTTGACAATTTTGCCTTTTTTTTTTTCTTGAAAATTTTTGAAAGGGTTAAAACTCAATATTTGGAAAAATTGTTATGCATATTCAGTGTTCAAAACTATTTTTATTTTGCAATATACCATGAGTGGGAAGGTGAAAGAAGCTGAGATAAACTTAGCGCCTTTTCAGAGATTTAAAGGTGAAATGCAAAAGTTTTTTGATTCTCTTCTTTATATTTTATATCGGTTGAATAATGACAGACCAATATTTCTATCTACATGTACTTTGCTTGGTTTATTGTGAAGTTGTTAGTCTGCTAGAAGCTTTCAACTAGTTGGTACCCGAAGCCCAGCTGAATTCTGATTTGCAAACCGTCATGGCTTATCTTTCCTTGATTGTGACGTCACATCAGACCAGCCTCCCGAAGGCTCAACGTTACAAGTATTGACGTCCAGTCAAGTGGTCTGATGTGACGTCACAAACCAGCGTCAAACAAGGGCAGCCCTCCAGCTTAGGGCATCATGGTTTACCATACCATGTTTGTCTGGCACAGGAAGTAGATAAATAAAGTGCCAAACAAATTAGGCTCTCTGATGATCCATTGTGATCAGTGTCTGTAGAGCCTAATTTTCAAAATTCAAAATTTTTTGTAGTTTTGGTTAGGTTTTTGTTGGGGTTGGGGTTTTGCTGGGGTATGTTTGTTTGGGTCATCGTCGCCGTGTGACCAATAAGGTTAGGTGCGATGTTAAACTTTAAACAACAACCAAATCAAACAAGGGCAGGTAAGCGATGTGGATTTCATTTCTAAACCGGCGAGATTTGAGATACCAATTTTCAAGCACTTTTCTGAAGCTACTAAGAAACAAAATACTTCAAATAAAACCAAACGAAGTAAACAGACTGATAGTTACAACATAGTTACACTAACCCATGGAGAGCATAAAAAGAAAAATATGAAAACCTTTGCATTTCACCTTTAAAAAATCATTTTTCTTCTTTTTGTGTCTCTGAAGGATAGTACAGCCTCATCCATATCCAGCTCAAGGCTGAACAAGCAGAGAGATCTTCTCATGGAAAAACTCTCTGACTTTGAGGCGACAAATCGTGCTTTGCGCCGACTCCTGCGAGACCAGCACCGCCAGGAGTCTGCGTCGATGAGAGTGAGTGACCAGTGTGATGTGTTGATGCGAAAACTTGCAGACTCGGACCACAACAATGAGGTACATATACTATCAATGTCAGACTCGGATATACACATAGTGATAAGGGTGTTTCTTTGATTAGGTGTTACCGTTTGTGTGACATCCATGACAAAATATCAACCTACTTTTTTCACAAAATATTTCTTTTCTATAGATTAACTGGTTGTTGAGGTTCATGAATAAATTTGTTTAAAGATAATGCCTCACCCGATTCAAAAGAAATAATCTAGTTTTATCATGCATGTTGAACTTGGTGTTGGACGAACGAAGACAGACAAAAATGAAGTTTTATGCATTTTCTCTAGGATTCCCAAACATATTTATTGGTCATTGCTTTCCTAGCCCAAAAGTTTCCCAAGTCTTAGAAATAAAGATATCATTTAACTATGAATGCTCCTTTAAATCATAATTATGTCCAGCATAAAATAATGTGTCGGACAAACGGAGACAGGAAAGTGGCCATAAAATGTCTAATTCCCTCTATTCCAGCATGAATTGATTCTAAAAGGTAGCTAGATGTGGAAAAAAAAGTAAATACTTAAGAAAACTGTGTTCAAGTCTGCAATTGTTACTCACAAACGTTTAAACTGCCATATAGTGTTGGACTAACAGAAGACAGACATGGTCGGACTAACATAAGACAGACAGTGTTGGACAAACAGAAGACGGACAGCGTTGTAATGGGAATTGCATCCTATATAAATGCCTCAGAATATTTTCAGCTAGAAAGTTGTTAACTGAGATTTGCCACTGAGAATGATAAAGGAAATCCATCTATTCCCCTGGTTCAATAAAAGTTGTCTTATGTTAGTCCAACATGTCTGTCTTATGTTAGTCCAACATGTCTGTCTTATGTTAGTCCAACATGTCTGTCTTCTGTTAGTCCAACCAACATAAATTGGCGATATTCTGTATTTTTATTGACAAAAAGATTGGTAATGTTTGTAAATGATTTGCAAATGACAAAATTCATGTTCATGAATGCCAGATGATAAGTCAATTGGTCTCTCAACAGCTTGAACACTGTTTTATCTGAGCTTCAGGTGTCGCCTGTAACACAAAATTTGGTTCATCCAACACAAGGACAGACACACCTATTTTTAAGTCTGTGAGTTCTCAGGTTAACATTAACAAAGTATCACCCATAAGTGATGTCAATGGACAAAGGCAGATGGCATTGAACACATTGTCATTATTGAGCCATGCAATATTTGGAGAATTAGACCACTTTGTGGTCGGACGAACATAGGACAGACAATATTAACTTGATTATTAAAATGTATTTTTTCTTCAACCCAAGTAAGGTACATGTAGATCAAATTTGACTCACTTCAGTTACAAGTACAAGCATCATCAACATTTTGATGAAATTGGTAGTAATTTGTCCATCTGGTTCAACAGTTTTCCAGCATAAAGATGCCATGGCCAGAGAGGACAGACAATGTTAGTCCAACCAGAAATATTAAAGAAATCATATTTTTTCGATAAATGAGTTGATTTGAACATTAAATTGTACATAGAAACATAGTTTTGGTATCAATTTTGTGTGATCACCACTAAACATTTATTCAACTGAATGTTTGATGGCAAATAACACAATCAAAAGGTAGTATGGTAAAAGCATGTCATAGTCAAAATGCAAGAAAACAGCCCATTATGATTAAATATTAATCTTTTTTAGTAATTAACTTTCACAACTGCCTCCCATATTATAGAATGTATCTGAACAGTTGTCAAAGCAAGTTGTGGAACCATATTTGTTGTTCTCTCCTCAAAATTTATAACACAAAAATCTGATGGAAATAGGGCTTGCATTTACCATTAAATGGTAGCACCTTACTCATTGTACACTAAAATAACCAAGCTTTCTTTCATGTCTGTGTGGACTTGTTCTTTTTTCAAATGTGCTTGTAGAAGTCCTGAAAAAGGGCCATTCAAGTATTACGTATGCAAAGGAAAATGGATTTTTTCACCCCACCCCCTCTGAAATACAAAAACTTAACCCAGTGTGCATGTACATATGAAAATTTTCAGACCAGGGAAAACCAGCGCGTACATAATACTTGAATGCCCCCAAATGACATCAAATTAATTTATTTTACCAAAACTGATTATTCTCTATCACTTTATTTTATTTTTCTAAGAAAAAAACCCTGAAAAATAAAAATAATTGTTAAATCGGTCCGAAAAATAGGTGAAAAATTGCTTCCAAGAAGATGACATCACTGTGACATCATCATGGCGGCCATCTTATATTTGTTTACATTTTTTTTGTAGAGCCTGACCTAAATATATAGTATGGAAAGTTTCTGAAAAATAAAAAGGGAAGCGGCCATCTGGCTCCCCCTCCCCCCCCCAAGGTTGGGACAGTTCCAAATCATTCATGTCTGAAAGGGTTAATAATCATACATGTTTAATCTACTTCATGCTGATTTCATGAAAGCCTCTGTAAATTAGATTTTCTCAAAATCTTTCTAAATTGTAACTGTTATCATGTCAGGAGTCATATTTGATTGTGAATGTCAGGTCCTGCATGTCTGGACAGACTTTGTTGGATGGGATATAATGTTCAACCCTCAACATTATCAGTTACCATGGTTACACGTAACAAGTTCAGGCTTTGGCACCTTTGAAGAAACTGACAATTTGACACCTGCTGTGAACTGTTCTTTGTATAATGTATAAATTAATCAATTTGTTAATTAATATTAATAGACTCCCTGCAACCTGTTCAGTTACTGACTTAGCCATTGTTTTTGTGCAATCCCATTGATGCATGTTTGCACCTGCTTGTTGTGGGCACCACCTGAAAGTTTATATAAGGGTAAGATATCAAACTGGCCTTTCAGTGCTACCCTATGAAGACCAACTATGCATCCATGTTCAAGCTCATCGAAGATATTCAAATATTTATAAGTAAGAATTTTGTACTATGATGTGCACATAAACTGTTTTTACATGTTCTTGGGAATTCCCCATCAATTAAGTGGGTATTTGAGTCAAAGCCGACCTATTTTGCCAGACATGCCAGAATTCAGGTACAATGTACTTTGAATTTATTCACTAATTTGATTTCCTTTCGGCTGCCCAACAAAATTTGCCGCGCCGAATAGACGTTGTGCCCAAATTGGGGCAATCTAAAGCCCTGACACTGTATTCTAGCTATATTCTAGTGAACAACCAATTATTTCTTCAATTAATGTTTATTTTTTCCTTATCTTTCTTTCTAGAGACTACGCTTGGAAGTTTTAGAAAGAGACAGACTGGCCAATGATCTACGAGCTCAAACCTCAGCACAAAAGGTACATCCTCGCTAAAACCAGGGATTAAGATGATCCCATATAACTTGATCATGGGATGAAAATTCCCCCTCGGAAACAGAAAAATACATCCCAACCGAGCTGCCGATGCGAGGTTGGGATGTGTTTATGTTGGCAGAACATAACAGATTTCCTGGATAGGGTTTGATGATGTCATAGCTCTGCATGTTGAGAAATTTGATTGGCTATTTGATGGATATTAGCATTTCCCATGTGAAAATCAATACAATCACCACTTGCCATATTTGGAAATCACACAGACATCAAGGAAAATCAGTGTTGACAATCTCATAACTTGATTGGCTATTGAACAATTTACCCCATTCGACATGTTCAAGGTAAATGACAGAGCATTAGTGTAGTACAGGCCCCAGAGTGTTCCTATATTCCCTATATTTTTCAGATTTTCCTATATTTTCCTATATTTGCTAAATTTTCTTTATCTCCTATATTTTTGCAAAAGCTAACTGAAAATAATCAATTCCCACCTTGCTGTCACTCTTGCTTTGCCTGTTCGCCAGAAAAAAATGACCAGAACTTGTATGCAGCCGTCTAGAACCTCAGAGTTTCAGGGGCCTAGGCGGTCCCTGGACCCTCGCCTTAAGTGCTGGGATAGTAGATCCCCTTTATTGTGTAAGAATTCTTCTATATACTCCTATATTTCTGGGAAAATTTTCCTATATTTCTTCTATATTTTCAAGGTAAACTCCTATATTTCTGCTGAGGGGCACTCCGACTCCATTTCTATCTAACTAGAAATGTGAAGGTGTTATGTTTTGACCATATACATTGTATTCCAGGAAGAGAACATGGCTCTGTCAAGTTTACAAAGCTCCCTAGAAACCACACGAGCCCACCTTCAGAAACAACTGAGGACGAAGGAAGGTGACTGTAACCGCATGGCTGTACAGATCAGGGTACGCATTAAATGTTCACACAGGCCGAATAAAATTTAATCAAATTATTTGTAGGATGACACTTAATCAGTAAAGCACAGATACGGTAATCCCTCTATTAATTCAATCCCCTTATGAAAATTCAATCACCCCCAAAAATTCAATCGGCTGTTCTAATAAATTTGATCACCCTTTAAAATCATTGAAATAACTAAGAAGTAATGGATTATATGCATGAATTTGAACAATATTTTTCAACTTCCTGTTCTAATAAATTTGATCACCCCTGATTTTATAACACAAAAGTTCACTTCCTGTGATTGAATTATTAGAG
The DNA here is from genome assembly GCA_036873755.1 of Hanleya hanleyi. NCBI lineage: Eukaryota > Metazoa > Mollusca > Polyplacophora > Lepidopleurida > Hanleyidae > Hanleya > Hanleya hanleyi. Next base: position 29,957 of record JAVTVY010003570.1, read on the forward strand.
GTATTACCATACTGTGCATGGGGACGCTAAACCGCGCCCTCAGAGTTTGGCACCAAATCCCCAGCAGTCATGGCAGTAGATGAAAGAGCTCTAAACTACTCGGCCTCCTCAGCTTCCACCATGTCCACGGAAAAAAAAAGAGGAAGTTCTGAGTTTGGAGTCTAGACTGTGTACATTTGAAGGTGAAATACAAAGGTTTTCATATTTTCCTTTTTACCCCTCAGCCCATAGGGCTGTGGGGTCTTGTCGTTGCCATGTACGTACGTCCGTCCGTCCTAGCGTCCGTCCGTCCTAGCGTCCGTCCGTCAACATTTTCTTGTCCGCTAAATATCTTCAGATCTATGAAGTCGGGCCTGACCAAACTTTGGTGAGAGCTTCCTGAATGTTGACAGATGAAATGATTAGATTTTCAGATGGCTATGATGATGTCATGATTTTTAATTATTTTTTTTATTATTTATTGATGGCGTAGCTTTTGCACTGTTATCTATGCCCATCAACATGTTCTTGTCCGCTGAATATCTGCAGATCTATGAAGTCGGGTCTGACCAAACTTTGGTGAGAGCTTCCTGAATGTTGACAGATGAAATGATTAGATTTTCAGATGGCTATGATGATGTCATGATTTTTAAAAAAAAAAATTATTATTTATTGATGGCTTAGCTTTTGCACTGTTATCTATGCCCATCAACATGTTCTTGTCCGCTGAATGTCTGCAGATCTATCAAGTCGGGCCTGACCAAACTTTGGTGAGAGCTTCCTGAATGTTGACCGATGAAATGATTAGATTTTCAGATGGCTATGATAATTTCATGATTTTTTATTTTTTTAAAATTTTTAATTTATTGATGGCTTAGCTTTTGCACTGTTATCTATGCCCATCGGGAACCCTTGGTTGCATGTTTCGTTGTGAATTTTGAAGGTTCCCTGATACAAGAAAGCCTGATCCATTCATGATTATTATTGAATGAAGGACAACATTTTTCTTAAATTTTGCTATTAAATCATTCTATTCTACATCATATGATTTATTCTAAAACTTTTGCATGAACCATATTTGTGTCCACACATTTAACTGGTACAACATAATGCTTCAATTTTTGTCACCAAACATGTTACTGTACCTTCGAAATTATGTAAAACGAGTGATTAGGAGAGCCCATTTTTAGCCTGACTGTGTGCAATTTTGAATCAGTTTGCATACCTGGAGCTCCCCCCCCCCCCAAATAATGATAAGGGTTGGCCTGTGTCAATAAGTGTGTTTACTTATATCACACTTGTGCAATGCATAAATTGCCACTGATAAAGCTACACTTCCTTGCATGCTGTAATCCCAGCACTTCACTCACGTGAAACCGAAGTCTGTTATATACGGTATCCAGGGATTTTTTGCAGGTTCCGATCCCAAACTCCCAGTTCCTTTTCGTAATTCATTATTGAGGGTCCAATTTTTTTAAGTGAATTTCGGCGCAAAGAGCCTGTGATCAATCACAAAACAGAGGTTTATTAACATGAAATTCAATACCCAGCTATGCAATCGGATCGATATTGAGGCTTCCAGAAGCTTTTTCTAGGAGTATTTCCTTCAGAAATCTTTTCAAATTCAACAAAAACAACACTTTTGTTTTTTGTTTCATTTGAGTTTTGGGTGCCCATATGTTTTCCAAAACTAAACTGGCTCTAGATGCAGCCCTGATCCTACTTGACTAAAAAAAAACAGGCTGAGGGGTCCACGCACCTTTTAGGTGCTTGCCTGCAATTCATGTTATATTCTTCAGGGGCCATTTTGTGATTGAAATATTAGCCTAACTATTTCATTTGATTTTAGTTGAAGTATTTTGTCTCCTGGCATGCCTGGTAGCCTTTGAAAAGTTCTTCGAAGTTGGTATCTCAAGCCCGGCCAATTTCAGAAATGAAATCCGCATCGCTTATCTTCCCTTGTTTGTCACTGGTTTGTGACGTCACATCAGACCACCTGGCAGGTCAACACTTGTAATGTTCAGTCTCCGGGCGGCTGGTCTGAAGTGACGTCACAATCAAGGAAAAATAAGCGATGACGTTTTGCAAATCTGAATTCAGCTGGGCTAGGGGTACCAATTTTTGAAAAGATTCTAGCAGACATGATAATTCAAATTAATTCAAGTGAAGTAGATATACTGGTATTTCTATCATTATTCAACCTTTATGAAATGTAAAACGGAGAATTCAAAAACCTTTGCATTTCACCTTTGCTACCCCTCTACCGATATAATATACTTCTGAGAGTGTGGGTTCAACTTCCTCTTGGAATTGACTCATCAAGCAGTATCGGAGCTTTATCAAGAAAGTGTCATCCTTAAAATAACTGGATATAATGTTACCTACTTTCTAAATGGTTATGGTATATATGAACAAAGTGAGTCCCTAGCTTCACAGGCCTGTTATTACTAATACTAGTGCTCATTCACCCCCATGGCTCATTTACACCCATGGGTTCATTCACCCCCATAGAGATAGGGAGATCGCGTGCCCTTTCTATACTACTCATCGCGAACTACTCATGGCGCATGCACAGTCGACCCATTCTACTGTAGGGTGCAAGCCTGGCCCATGGAATTTCGGGTAGCGAAAACCCCAGGTCCCCCATCCTATCCCGCGCCACACCTATAGGGATAGGGAGATCGCGTGCCCTTTCTATACTATTACTCATCGCGCATGCGCAGTCGACCCATTCTACTGTAGGGTGCAAGCCTGGCCCATGGAATCTCGGATAGCGAAAACCCCAGGTCTCTCGCCCCACCCTATCCCGCGCCACACCCGCTGTGCAGTGAGTAAAGTGGAGGAGTACATGTAGGTGAGTAAAACGGAGGAGGAGTAGGACACGCCACGGATTATACTAGGGAGATTGCAATTTGTAATCCCTGGGTGATTTTGAAAACTGGTTGATTTGCACACATATAAAATGTGCTAGATTTTGGGGAACTTTGGCTGTTTTCAGCTGAGCCAGTCCTCGCCGAAGTCTCAAATAAGATATGGAAATAATTTGGATGCATGGGGCGATGTTAAACAATCATTTTTCCAGGGTGCTTTACATAGACCGGGCCATATCCAGGATGATTTTGACACATGTACATAACAAAGGGTATACTGAGCACCTGGAGTAAGGACATTATGCTCACCTGACATTCTCCCCATTGCTGTCATGGCTGTGATCAGGAAGTTAATCCTTCTCAGCTTGTATATCATTGTGATGATATTACTATCATACAGCACACGATGATCCATTCCGGACATCA
>JAVTVY010003571.1:0-35087 GCA_036873755.1 Hanleya hanleyi
TTTGCATGCGATTTGCATACAGTAATTTAATCATATCTGTTATTTTGTTCACTTCATATACGTTCTTTGGTTCCCCCGCGCCGCCTTCATCCATACAATGTAACAGCCGGAGTCAGTGCTACAGTGTGTCTTTGTGTTATGCACGCTCGATCCAATTACCGGGGGGGTGGTTTCGATCCGCGCGTGGGCTCACGACCAAATCACTGGAAGTAATATCATGATATATACTATATACCGGTAGTAAAATATTGTTTCTTTATTTATTCTGTGATTAAGAAATCATCATCTTGCGAGTACCCTATAGATCGCGAGGTTTCGATATCTGTTTCACGCTCCAAATGATCCTCACGAGCTTTCATCATGTGTTGCTCTGAGACGTACCGATAGTTGCCACCTCACGCTTATGTAGAGAAATCATCCGCTTGCGAGTACTTTAGATCGCGAAGTCTCGATATCATCAAATCTGAAGTGTTTCACTCTCGAAATGATCCTCACGAGCTTTCAGCATGTGTTGCTCTGGGACGCACCGATAGTTGTCACCCCACGCTTATGTAGAGAAATCCCCAGTTTGCGAGTACCTTACGCTTATGTATAGGGAAGTAGGCCACATGTTTTACCACCTCATGTGAATATTTCCATCTGAAATTGCTATGATTTCTATTTAATGTGATCGTTACTATCAGGCCTTCAAGTGGCTCACAGTGAAAATATAGGAGAAAATATCGGAGAAAACTTGCCAAAATATAGAAGAAATATAGGCACGAGAAAATATAGGCTCCAAAATATAGGAGAAAATATAGGAGAAAACTTGCCAAAATATAGAAGAAATATAGGAATTTCCTATTTAAAATACAGGAAATAAAGGAGTGTAAGACAGGTCATTTAAGTTCCAAACTTGGTAGTCCTCTGGTGTTTAATTAAATTACTTCCATTGAATGCGGCCTGTATTTTCCTAAAGCATGATACTTATATAAAACATATAAGACTGTGTTACGTCAACAAAACGAAACAGAAAGATTTGTGAAGTCAAGGATTAACAATCAAATATTTATTTACTATACTAAAACCATATACAATTTTAGTAAGGTTAATACAACAAATAAATGTGTGAAATATAATCTTACTCTTCAATGCTATACCGGTGTGCACTTTACAGTCCTTGTTGACGCGCAAAAATCACTCTTCTGTATAATGGTAATCCAACACTGCTCAGTTGTATCCTGTCCCAGTAAATGTGTAATATCCGATAGCCTTCAACAAACAGCGTAGACCATGCAGCAGTCAATAGTCAATACACAGGAGTAAACAATCCAGCAGTCCGTAATTACAGGCAAAGGTAAAATCCAGATAGTAACACAGTATAACAACCCACATAAAAGCCATTTTGAATTCCCTCCTGAGCGCTATTTATACTCTATGATGCATTCCAAATTATTCTACCAATTCAAGAAGCTTCTAGAATACACATTATTACCGTATCATCTGACCTAGATACAATTTACAGTAGCCTTCCAGAAAGCTCCAAGTGTCTGACCCACATAATACAAGCTAGCCCCATATTCCAGAAACATCCACAATATCTAATAATAGACTACAATACCATGACACTTCCCCTCTTAAAAAAAGAAAGTTTCAAACTTGGAACTTTCTTGACAATTCAAAACATTATTGCAAAAAAAATCTATATTACAACAGCAAAAATGTTGACAAACATATGTACACTATATGCGAGACAAACAATCAGCAATCAAATTGTCCTTGCCCTTAATATGTCTGATTTCAATATTGTATTCTTGTAACATCAAACTCCATCTCAACAATCTAAGATTTTTGTTTTTCATCTTGCTTATGAAAACAAGTGGATTGTGATCACTGAATACAGTAATTGGCAATGATGAGGAAGTAATATAAACATCAAAATGTTGTAAAGCCAATATCATTGCCAAACTTTCTTTCTCAATTTTAGAATAATTTCTCTAATGTTTGTCAAATTTACGTGAAAAATAGCATATTGGGTGATCTACACCATCTAAACCTTTTTGTAACAAAACGGCACCAGCAGCCAGTTTGAAAGGTGATTCAAAATCTGGTGCTGAAAGAACTGGCGTGCTCTTGAGTATGGCTTTCAGGTTTTCAAAGGCTGATACACATTCATCGGTCCAAACAAAACAAAACAAAGGCTCAGTATTATCTGAAAAATTTGGACAAAATTTTCTGTAGAACCAGCCATACCCAAGAAACGCATCAGTGGTCACTTACATGTTGGTCTTGGAGATAGCGAGATAGCACTAACTTTAGCATCTACAGGTTTTACCTGGCCCTGACCTACAACATGACACAAGAATGTCACACGTGCATGTCCAAATTCACTTTTTCTAAGGTTGACTGTCTGCTTGGCGTCACTGAGTCGATTGAACAGTTCCCGAATTCTTTGTAGATGATCATCCCACGTATCGCTGTAGACAATGACGTCATCGATGTAAGTCTCAGATCCTTCCAAACCGGAATTCACACGGTTGATGAGACGCTGGAACGTGACCGGAGAATTTTTCATTCCAAAAGGCATGACTGTACTGGAACAGACCATCCGAAGTGACGAATGCTGATATCTCCTTCGCACGATCTGTCAGTGGAACTTACCAAAATCCTTTCAGAAGATCAAACTTTGACACAAACTTGGCACTTCCTACTTTATCAATGCAATCGTCAATGCGTGGAATAGGGAATGTGTCTGTTTTGGTCAATGTGTTCACCTTTCTGTAGTCATTACACATCCCGTAACTGCCATCTGGCTTTGGAACGAGGATACAAGGTGAACTCCAGTTACTATTACTTGGTCCAATGAAGTCATTGTCCAATAAATACTGAATCTCCTTTTTTAGGTAGTTTTGTTTAATGGGAAACAAACGATATGGGTGCTGCTTCACCGGATTAGAAACTCCGACATTGACGTCATGTGAAATTTTATCAGTCCGAGTAGGAATATCGGAAAACAAATGTTCATATTGACTGAGCAGAGTTCGAAGTTCTTCCGGACGCTCTGGTTCGAGATGACCCAACTTGGAATCCAAATTAAGTAGAATGTCAGAGTTCTGTAATTTCGCCGCTGTTATGGGCTCTTCACAAGTTTCATTATTATCAGGGTCAAAACTAACTACATTTACAGGGTGTACAGTACTGTTAGTGCTATCTCTCTCTATGTATAACTTTAACATATTCACATGACATAACTGTTTGTTTTTACGCCTGTCAGGAGACTGAATTACATAATTACGGTCACTTAATTTCTTTTCAATGACATAAGGTCCATAATATCTAGCCTTAAGTGGATTAACAGAAATAGGCAGAAAAGCCAGTGCCTTCTCGCCAGGTTTGAAACATCGTTTAAGGGTATGTTTATCATAGGTTATTTTTATACATTTTTGTGCTGACTTTAAATTTGACTTGGCCAAATCACATGCTTTAGTCAACCTGGTGCGAAAGTCCGACACATATTGTAAGAGACTACATGGGTCAAGATTACAAGCGTCTAGTCCGTCATTCATAATCCAGCAGTCGTCCATTAGAGAATATCCGCGTCCATAATCCAAATTACAAGCGTCTAGTCCGTCATTCAGAATTCAGCCGTCGTCCATTAGAGAATATCCGCGTCCATAATCCAAAGACCTATTCCATATTCCATATAACAGTATTAGCACCAAATTCAAAAAAAGACAATCATAGTATACATAAACATAGGCTTGTTTCCTGCAAGAGAGAAGCGGTCAACAGTTTTCAATGATGCCGGCAAGACATCATGATGTTCCAAAAATACCAAATCCGTATCGCTGATCAGTATTCTTAATCCATAATATTCGTTGTAAAGTCGTCATTTAAAGAATGATATATCTCAGTCACGCTTTGATTGTGACTGTTCATATGAGTACCATGAGGATTTTGAAGTACATGGGTTCATACGGCCCCTAGCCCTGGGTTAAGCGGAATTAGACACAAGTTACGAAACGTAGCGCCATAGATCTTGCACGCTACGTTCGTATTTTGCTATCAGCATGCGTATTCCATATTCCATATAGCAGTATTAGCACCAAATTCAAAAAGACAATCATAGTATACATAAACATAGGCTTGTTTCCTGCAAGAGAGAAGCGGTCAACAGTTTTCAATGATGCCGGCAAGACATCATGATGTTCCAAAAATATCAAATCCGTATCGCTGATCAGTATCTAGGATCACTGTCTAGGAACTTTTCCTTTAGCAGTTTATGTGGTCCTCTAACTGTATGACCAAAGACTAATTCAAATGGACTGAATCCTAAAGACTCCTGAACAGACTCTCTAACAGCAAACAATAACAAATGTATGTCTTCATCCCAGTTTTTCTCAGTGTCAAAATATTAAGTCCTAATCACGTTCTTTAATGTCCGGGGAAATCTTTCTAATGCGCATTGGCTTTCTGGGTGGTACGCAGATGATTTGTACTGTTTTATTCCCAATTCATGGATGACTTGTTGAAAAATTTCTGACATGAAATTAGATCCCTGATCAGATTGAACGGACCGGGGTAGGCCGACAAGTGTGAAAAACTTAACTAAGGCCTTAACAATAGTGTTTGCCTTAATATTCCGTTAAGGAATGGCCTCAGAGAACCTGGTTGATGCACAGATGAGTGTTAACATGTATTGATTGCCTGACTGTTTTTGGTAATGGATCAACACAATCTATAATCGCCCTACTAAATGCTTCCTCAAATTCCGGGGTTGGTTGTAGAGAGGCCTTTGGTATGGTTTGGTTTGGTTTTCCTACCATTTGACATGTGTGGCATGACCTACAGAATTCTGTAACACCTTTCTTTAAATTTGGCCAATATATATCATTTAGAATTTTGTAATACGTTTTGTTAACACCTAAATGGCCCGAAAGAGGTGTTTCATGGGCTAGTCTGAGGGTATCTGAACGATATGAATTTGGTACTACAATCTGATACTGAATTGCCCAGTCATCATCAGGTGACACGTCTGGCGGTCGCCATATGCGCATAAGAACACCATTCTTACAAAAGTAACACATAGGCTCTTGAGTTACATCACACTCATGTACTGCCCTGTCAAACAACTTGAAAATGTCCTTGTCACTATGCTGTTCATTAACCAGCCGTGATTTTGAAATTTGGTCATTAGAGCATTCCAATTTGCTCTCTTCAACTGGATCATGGATCTGATCCAAACAAGGCTTGTCAGTTACAATCGGGTTAACCCCAACCTTATCTCCCGCAAGACCATTTCCAAGAACTAAGTGAACACCCTCAAAAGGTAAACTACCTTTAATACCCACCGTAACAGGCCCAGAAATCAAGTCGGAAGACAGATGAACGTTATGGAGCGGAACGGGTGTATAATTTACAGAATCTACCCCTTTAATCAGGACAATACTGCCTGCAGATGAAGAGTCAGAAAACGGCAAAGTATCTGCAAACAAGAGACTGGGACGCGCCCGTGTCTCGCAAGATCTGCACAGGAGTAGCATTAGACAAATCACTTGAAAGTGACACAAACCGTTGTGGATAAATGGTTCAAAAATCTCCGTGACAGGATTTGAAAAACTGTCAAACTTATCCTTATAGAACTAATAGGAACAGTGTCCCTGGCCATCTTAACGTCATATACACTATGAACATTGGGTCTAGATCTTGAAGTGAGGAAACCACTGGGCTTTTGAAAGGCTTGATCTTGTTGTTTTCTTTTCAGTTTAAAACAATTAGCCATTAAATGACCCTGCTTCTTACAATAATTGCAAACGGGAGATTTATTTTGAGTGTTAAAAGTGAGTGACTGAGACTTTGTGTTTGACCTTTGACCTTTGTAACTGGGGTTAAAAGGTTTAAGCCCTGAGAAAGAACTGGGTTTGTTACCTGAGAGACTAGACTGGAATGAACTTGGCTTAACAGCATTGACAAATGATAATTTGTGTGTCAGAGCGTATTCGTCAGCAAAACGTGCAGCCTGATCCAAAGTGTTGGTTTTCTTTTGCACAACTACGAAACTTTTGTCTATAGGCTTCAGGAACTAATTCATACACTTGAAGGATTAAATCCTTCACTGTATCATAATTTGATGCTTGCTCTATCGTCAATTGAGTGTAAATATCCCTCGCCTTTCCGATCAAAACACTTTGAAGAAGTAAACTCCAATTTTCTTTTGGTCAGTTTAAATTTTCAGCAATTTTCTCAAAATGCAGAAAATATTTATCAACTTCTTTTTCCTGAAGTGGTGGGACGAGACGTATTTGACGAGCCTCGTCAAATTTTGATTGTGATTGTACAGGTGTATGTGCAAGAGGACTTTAATTCCATAATTCCACGACTGTAATTCCATATGCTTCATTTCTAACTGAAACTGTCTTTCTTTCTATTCTCTCTCTAGTTCTCTGTCTTTTTCTAACTTTTCTCTCTCTAACTGAAACTATCTCCCCTTTCTCTATCTAATTGTGATACAATACAAGCCTAATTACTAGAATCTGTTTTATTCAACTTGATATCACATCCTCCTGCGTAGAGGGAAGATGACATGGAAATATGCCGAAAAATCATTCAGTGAACATTTTCTTGCATCCTAGTCACACCCTATATATACTTTGTAAGGCATAATTGTGTCATTTCTTTCCTTGCATTTCAGTTCATCCGTTCAACCTGTTGGCTAAATTCGAAGGACAGTTGCTGTCGAAATGACGTGAATATATCCTTGTGTGTCGAATGGCAATTAACGATTATCCAATGCAATGACATGAATAGACCTATCTCGTTCATTAAAAAAAGTGTTTTACATTTGAAGATTTTTCCCGCGCAAGGCATGCAGTGTAGCAATTAATAATGATATTTGCGAGAGTTGTGTCATTAGTAGTTGTCACAATATACCTAGCCACCTGCTATTGGTCCCTCATGGCGATTTATTTAGTTGAACTCTGAGTATACAGTCCATGAAGGTCAGTAGTAGGAAGGCAACATCCCGTGCGAGGTCACTTCCAGGTCAAAGATCACTTCCAGGGTCAATGTGATTCCCGAGTGACGAGATTTCCGGTATCAATCTGCGCATGCGCAGTCATGGAATAGTAGAAAAAAGACCTTTCAATGAACGTTTTGGGTTAGAAGTGGACTATCCTTGGTCCGAATGGGTCGTATGGGGTATCAATTTGAAGCACGCCTGATGGAGTATCCGACTGGGGAGTGAAAGTAAGGCTATGGCGCGCATGCGCAGGCAGGGAATTGAGGAAACTGGGCATTTAGATGGAAGTTTATGGGGTCGAGATTGACGGTGGTCCGATTGGGTCGTATGGGGTCTCCTATTGAAGTGCACGTGAGGAAGCATCCGACTGAAATGGTGTGTAGTGGAAGTGCCATATTTCTGCGCTTGCACAGACTGGAATTTGTGGGAGAAAAGGGCATTTGAAAGGACGGTTTGGGGTCCAGCTGGACCGTTCTTGGTCCGAATGGGTCGTATGGGGTTTCAGTTTGAAGAACTCGTGGGAAGCGTTCGACTGGATGGGGAGGTCGTAGAAGTAAGGCATTGGCGCGCATGAGCAGACAGGGAATTGTGGGAACATGGCATTCGAATGAACGCTTTTGGGTAGAGATGGACCGCATGAGGTGTCACTTTTAAGCACTCGTAGAGGATATGGGTGTGTACCAGAAATGCCATCATTCTGCGCATACGCAGTAGGAAAAAAACATTTGAGTGGCCGTTTGAGGTAGAGATGGCCTACACCTGATCCAAATGGCGCGTGTGTGGTATCCCATTGAAGTTCTTATCGCGTAGAGCCAGACTGATGGTGAAACGCATATGCGCACTGAGGTAGAGAATGGGAACTTTCGGAGGTGCTGACTATGCCCAAGGCACTTCAAGGTTATTTGCATAGTAATACATGAAGCAAGAGTATGGGAACGCCCACGCAACTCCTTAGCGCCTATCTTAACGCCTTAACGCCTATCTTAATCTCTTGACGGCTATCTTAACACCCAATATTAACGCCTTAAAGTTATGACATTATCCGAAGTGTCCCCTATCTCTGAACTCTGTTTAGTAGCGGATCAAATGGCATGTCGAGTCCTAGGCACCAATGGAGACAGCCGTATCTTGACATAATGGGCGAGGAATGGGTGGGAAAATCTAACTGACAAATCCACCCGAATCCGAGAACAACTATACGTACACTGCCCGCAAATTCTCACCTTAGAGCTGCCCTCCGCTCAAGCTCGCATCCAAAATCTGTCAGAAGATGACGTCACGAGGTTACGCGCGGGGACACTTGGGATATCAGACAATTCACAGCAATATTAAAAGATATCAGTTATGGTTTCGGGCACGAACGTTTGTTCTATCGCCCAAATATAACATCGCAACATTGTATCCATGTGGCTTCTCAGTAATGACGCGTTGAATGGATAGATAACTGACCCAATTATCCATCAATACCGAATCCCCTATGGGGATAATTTACTGAACTCCGCATCTACACATTGCCCCTTGCCAAATCGCCAGATCATGAACACCACTCAACAGTTATAAATTCAGCCAGTCGGGCTCTCAGCTTCACCCAGCTGGGCGAAATTCAGAGCGAGAAGAGCAGGTGGGTGGGGGTGGGGGGGGGGTGTTCATCCGTTCATACCACGCCGCAGATGGTCTAACAAGAACTCAAGAACCTGCTCAAAACTGATATTTGTTCAACAAGTCACTCATAAAAAGAATGTAGTTACACCCTAAATAATATGTCCTGTCACAAGAAGTACCAAGTTCAATCAGCAGATCAAAAGAACATCCTCGTCGTTTACACAAAACACGCACACCACCGCCATGCTCGACCCGCGGTCGACATATATATATAACATGCACAGCACCGCTATGCTTTTTCTCGAGCATCGGTCGATATATATTACTGTCACCGACAAAAATCAAAAGCAACCACCGATTGCCAACACATTCAACGTAGTCACCGGCTACAAAAGGAGGTAACACACCTCAAAACATGCACATAAAGTAAATTATCTCACCAACGATAGACAGTACGGTCTGCAGCGTCCAAAATCTGGCAGAAGATGACGTCACGAGGTTACGCGCGGAGACACTTGGGATAGTCACAACGCCTTGATGCCATGATGCAGACAGATGAGAGAAAGAAAGATCAACACGTTCACAAGTTTTCATATAGTTTTTTCTCCCCATAATCAAGATGTGACAGCCGCGTTAGGCAAGTTCACAATTCAAGTATGCTCTTGTTCAATCAGAATCCGCCATTTGGTGCTGCATCTGCCATATTCTTTGTTGCCCGTTGGATGTATTCTCGGCAGCTCTTGTCCAATCAGAAACCGCCATTTGATGTTGTGCCAACCTTCGGCCATGTTCGCTCTCGTCCTTTGGACGTATCCTTATTGTGAGGTGTCATATTGAAGCACTCGTGGGGGAGCATCCTACTGGACTGGTGTGTGGTGGGGGTACGGCTATGGCGCACATGCGGAGTCGTGAAGAGGTATAGAACGGGCATTGGAGGTGGGAGTTTTGAGGTAGAGGTGCACCATCCTTTCTTCTAATGGACAGCTATTGTACCGTGTGGAGTAGATTAATATGACGTCATCAGTAGTAGACACAGTGTATTTAGAGACCAGTTGCCCCTTAATAGTAGAGAAAGCCGAAACCCGGTATATTTGCTCTATGACATTTGTGGAGAGTTCTCTCCACGTGGGTATGACGTACTGGAGGGGGTAATAAGATGACTGACCTGTCATCCTTGTTGTTGTTGGTGTAGTTGTTCCATGTTCAGAATACTGTTTATCATGGACTACATCTGTGAGGCATAGGAATGTGTGTGCCTGAACAAACAACAGTGTGCTTCGTTAGCCGTCTCTCTATCTGTCTCCGCGTAGAGTCCTATGACCATGCCCATGCTCATCCTATGGGATCGTGAGCGAGTGAGTGAATAGAATTTAACGTCGCTTTCAACAATATTTCAGCTATATCGCGACGAACCAACTAAGCCTCACCCAGACAAGTTCCGTTCTTTGAAGCAGCATGGAACCAGACACCCTCCATCCACCCTATTAAACACTGAGGACAGAACACAAGACACAGACAGGGCAATTAAATGTTGCAATAGACAAGTGATATTACAGTGCTAGACTTCACATTATTAAGTTACTTATATTTATGCATAGCGGCTAGCCTATCCCACCATAGGGAGTGAAGTCCGTGTTCCGCGTTTTATATTGTTTTCCTGTCAATAACGTACTGTTCCAATGCAGACAGGACTATCTTCTGGTCGGCCTTCAGATTTATTCTTCTTGGCTCTCTATATTTAGGTCCTTTCATCAGGAGTAATTTCAGATCTTTATCACTCACCACATCAAGGTCACCAGTCACAATATGTTTGCATGGTGTATAGATAAAGTTCGACGATTCACAATCACAACTATAGCCTCCTGACGTGTATAAGTTCCAGTCAAACTCCTGGACAGCATTGGAGTAATTGAATATTTTGGTGGCTATAGATTTAGTGTACTTATATGAAATGCAAGGAGGTTCTGTGAACTTAAAATAGTTTGGCACAGCGTTGCGTACCTCTGGATCATTCAGGATTCGAGGGAAATTAATGACGTCCAGTCCTTTACCTAAGTAGTTGAGTTTCAAGAAAAACCGACCTTGAGATGTTTCGATTATGTTCACTGGACGATACAACCGAGTCACTGGGGTCTAATGTAGGGGCAGATAACTCTTGCTGGGCCGCCACGTGACCGGAAGTTACCTTTGACTTTTTGACCGGGATGTGACCTGTGACCCGGATGTCACGTGACCGGATGAGACGTCATAGTGACGTCAATTTGATAGTAAAAGTAGTAAAAGGGCATATCGGGTCCTATTTAGGGGTAGAAATGTGCGAATCACGGGAGATAACCAGGAATTGTGCCAACAGATTTATCGCCCCTAAATGAGACCCAACATGCTCTTTCTATACTACCAGCCCGGATCCATAGGCGGAGTAATGCTGCCATGGAAAGTGCGGTCAAAAGCCACAGTGACGCTAATAAAAATGGAAGTCTCTGGTAGAGTTACGCATTTACACAGTTTAAAGAGAAATGGCCCATCTGTGAAGTTACGCAGTTATGCTGACATAAAAAAGAGAGGAATTAGCACTGAAGTTCATTCTTTAATTGATTGATAACCATTTTTAAAGCCGAAAATTTTAGACAACATTCAAACAGAAATTAGCCGGTGGCTAGTCTGTCCGACATGAGATAAAAATCAACATGGATAAAAATTTACATCAAATAAAAAAACATTACAATAAGACAATTCCTGTAAAATTAGCACTCTATACTGTATATCTGTTAACATTACTTAGATACGTATGATGGCCGAGAGGGGCCATCGCACTTCGCCCTCAAGATAGTACGAAGACGCGAAGCGATAATGCGAAGTCGCGAAGCGATAATGCGAAGTCGCGAAGCGATATTGCGAAGACGCGAAGCGATATTGCGAAGTCGCGAAGCGATAACGCGAAGACGCGAAGCGATAACGCGAAAACGCGAAGCGATAATGCGAAGACGCGAAGCGATACGCGAAGTCGCGAAGCGATACGCGAAGTCGCAAAGCGATACGCGAAGTCGCGAAGCGATACGCGAAGTCGCGATGCGCGAAGTCGCGAATTCGCGAAGCGATACGCGAAGTCGCGAAGCGATACGCGAAGTCGCGAAGCGATACGCGAATTCGCGAAGCGATACGCGAAGTCGCGAAGCGATACGCGAAGTCGCGACTTCGCGTATCGCTTCGCGACTTCGCGCATCGCGACTTCGCGCATCGCGACTTCGCGCATCGCGACTTCGCGCATCGCGACTTCGCGCATCGCGACTTCGCGCATCGCGACTTCGCGCATCGCGACTTCGCGCATCGCGACTTCGCGACTTCGCGTATCGCTTCGCGACTTCGCGTATCGCTTCGCGACTTCGCGCATCGCGACTTCGCGTATCGCTTCGCGACTTCGCGTATCGCTTTGCGACTTCGCGTATCGCTTCGCGACTTCGCGTATCGCTTCGCGTCTTCGCATTATCGCTTCGCGTCTTCGCGTTATCGCTTCGCGTCTTCGCGTTATCGCTTCGCGTCTTCGCGTTATCTTCGCAATATCGCTTCGCGTCTTCGCAATATCGCTTCGCGACTTCGCGTATCGCTTCGCGACTTCGCATTATCGCTTCGCGACTTCGCATTATCGCTTCGCGTCTTCGTACTATCGCGACTTCGCCCCATACTTCTTGAGGGCGAAGTGCGATGGCCCCTCTCGGCCATCATAGATACGACATTATACCACATCATTCATTAGTACTCTACCGTATACATATATTAGTCTGATCATTTCCGCTTTGGAGCTTTTGCGTCGTGTAAAAGAAACTGAACTCTACCGATTGACCACCATTATACTCCTTGATATCGATGATATATCACGTTAGAAATAGCATTGTAATTCTCTCCACATGAAATTTCAGTACAGTTGTTTCATGTTCCGGGGCTCAATTACATAGAGAGACGTCATAATGTATCCATGTTCACTAGCATAAATGCCATTAATGACGTATGGGGTCGTAGAGGTGCGTGCGGTTTATCATTCGGCAATTTCACTGTGCATGAGATATAAGCTACACTTCCACGGACCCGCCTGTTATTACATTATACCGCATCAGTGACTTGTTGTCATTGAGCATGAATACATTATGACGTCTCCCTGTGTAATTGAGGCCTTATACATCAAACAACTGTAATGGATTTTTATATAGAGATTATTTCAAGCGTGGTAAAATATCGTTATCACGGAGAAATGATAATCATTTGGTGGAGTTCAGGTTGCTCATCACGCTGCTGAAAAGAAAATTTATGCAGAGATAGAAACAAATTTTGTTACAAACTCCAAAGTAGACGATTAATTAAAATGGACAGACTTCAGTGTTATATATTAGATATAATGTATCACATAAACCACTATGAAAATTTACATTGTGGCCAGTCCCAACCCTTCAGTAGCTTCTTAAAATTCGAACATCCGCCTTACATTTAAGAGGAAACAATTCCATATCTTCAGAGTAAGATATATCAAACTATCTTAACAATATTTCTTGCTTCGAAAAAATTTGACATTAAGAGTATGATGTCCACCTCTGAGATGGCCTATATTCTGCTTCATATCAATGAGATTGACTAAATATGTTGGTGAAATCTCGTGAAGAATTTTGTGAACCTGAACTGCAATGGATTTAAATCCGAATTATTCACATTCGCCTTACTTAAAAAGACTTTGTAAGAGCTAGAGAAGTCCCCCCAAAAACACCGCTAATTCTCTAAATTGAACGCGTTTCATCCTATTGGCGGCTTTCTTACTACAGAAATGCCATACTATGGGAAAATAATTAAAACGACATAATACAAAGTTGCTGAAAATATTGAGTGAGTGGAGTGCATGAGTGAGTAGGATTTAACGTCATTTTCAACATCGTGCCAGAACACGAGAGTGTCCACAATTCCTATTATCCTGTTGCCAGTACAGCACCCGGTCACCGATCCAAGTATTGACTTAGCTCAATGTTGCTTAACTTCGGTGATCTGACGAAAATATTGAGTCAATACTTAATATCCAACATGTAGGGCAATCATCCAGATAATACATTCGCTTGTTGTGATATCCTCTTACAAATCTCATTCATCATGTATATCCAAATTTAAATATCTGTCAATACTCACACCGGGGAGTTTGACATGATCTTGAGTAGTAATCAGACAGTTATTTTATATTTAACATCATAGAAATTTCAGATATTTCATTATCACAGAACCATTTTATTGCAACAGTAACCTACGGTGGCTTGTTAGGGCCATGCATTGATCTTTCCAATTTTCTGCCTTTCTCTAATTTTCAAGATTTCTGTTTCGCATTTTCTCTCTTTTCTTGTCATCCTCTTCTGATTCATTTTCGACTTTTCAAAATTAATCTCTGATTTTTTTTACTCATTCTCAAGAAACTAAACTATTTCCATACGAAAACGCTGGAAATTCATTTTCAAGAGACAAGAACAATTCAAACGACCACATGAAAACACTGGAAATTAGCGAAAACCTCGAAAATTGCGTGAAACATCCGAAATAGCAAAAAACACAGAAAATAATATCCACCGCGGTGGTAATAATTTCCCCCGCGGTGGTAATAATTTCCACTGTGGTGGTAATAATTTTCACCGCGGTGAAAATAATTTCCACCTCGGTGGTAATATCCACCGCGGTGGCAATAACATCCACCGCGGTGGTAATAATATCCACTGTGGTGGTAATAATTTTCACCGCGGTGGTAATAATTTCCACCGCGGTGGAAATAATTTCCCCCGCGGTGAAAATAATTTCCACCACGGTGGTAATAATATCCATCGTTGTGGGAATAATATCCTAATACCTTAATACCGGGTTGGATATTATTACCACCACGGTGGAAATTATTTCCACCGCGGTGGATATTATTACCACCGCGGTGGATATTATTGCCACCGCGGTGGAAATTATTTTCACAGCAGTGGATATTATTACCACCGCGGTGGAAATTATTTTCACCGCGGTGAATATTATTACCACCGTGGCGAATATTATTTTCTGCGTTTTTTTGTTATTTCTGATGTTTCACGCAAGTTTCGAGGTTTTCGCTAATTTCCAGTGTTTTCATGTGGTCGTTTGAATTGTTCTTGTCGCTTGAAAATGAATTTCCGGCGTTTTCGTATGGAAATGATTGCAGTTTCTTGAAAATGAATACAAAAAAAAACAGAGATAAATTTTGAAAAATCGAAAATGAATCTAAGAGGATGACAAGAAAAGAGAGAAAATGCGAAAGTGAAATCTTGAAAATTAGAGAAAGGCAGAAAATTAGAAAGATCAATGCATGGCCCTAACAAGCCACCGTAGTAACCTCCTCTTGCATGGTAAGGATAACCTCCATGGCAGTTTGTCCCATCGTAGTAAGAGTGTTGTCGTCGGCATAATTTATCAAATCATACACACTTTCAAATATCTTAGAGAAGCTACTATTAAAAGCACTATCTTGGCGATAATTTCATGCTGTCACCCTTCTTATGAATTGGTTACACATGAGCATTTTTTAGATTCGAGGGGAAAACCCCTTCGGTCAGAGATTACATAATGGATGAAAAACTCCTTAACAGTTAATTTCAATATTTTGGATTGTATACCATCCGAGCCAGTGGCCTTTCTCCATCTGGTGACTCGACTTCCTATGGCAGAATCGGTTGAAATTCAGATGAGTCTCTCCTTTCGACCTCAGATTTGATGGCATCAATACTTGGATGTTTGGAGGGATCTAAACCAGCTGCAGGACCTTTATTTTATGCTATATTAGTATGATATGTATTCATATTTTCTGCCAGTTCTTGCATGCTGACTGGTTATAATTTGATTTTCCTGATTGCAGTTTCCTTTCATCAAGATGTTTATATGATGATAATATGTGATCATTGTAGGTTTCTCCCTGGGTGGACGGGCCTTTAAACCTACCTGGGCTGAAGGGGGGCACATTCCGCCTCCCTCCCCCCTCCCCCGTTAGTTTTTTGCTATGACCGGAACGACAAAAAATTGAGAGCTGATTCTCCTTGAGTTTTTGGTTTATCATATTGGGGTCATTTTGAGCCTATTTGCATGACCCCCTCCCCCTTCCGAGCAGAGGATCATGAGTACATAGGTAAATTTAAAATTTAAATTTTTGCGAAAAGTAATGTTTTCGCAAAAAGTACTAAAAAAATCAGCATGTTGATTCAACGCGGTGTTATGCCTTTTACGATACCTAACTGAAATAATATGTCTTACCTCCCCCTGATTCATTCTGTCTGTATGGAAAATTTTGTTTCATATCAGATTATTATTTATTAATTTATCATACAGTTTTATCATACAGAAAAAAAACACGAAATTTCTGACTAATCATGTCGGCCATATTGGATTTTCTTACATTTTCTTGTAGAGCGTGACCCAAAACTATAGTGTGGCAAGTTTCAGCCCTCTAGCCTTAGGGATAGCGAAAATATCTAGGGGGCACTCCCGCCCCCAGGATGCAGTAAATCCCAAATCGCCCAGGCCAGAAAGGGTTAACGTGGAGCCTACAAAAGGTGATGACAGTCACGTAGACCAAAAGAAATAACACTTGTATGCTGAAAGTCCTTTGCCTTGGCTGTGAGAATGGCATCAATCAGACTTTCTGAGACTGTCATCTCTGACTTGACTTGTCATCTCTGAGTTTTGTGTTTAACCTTCGTCTGAAAGGAATGATGTCAGAACGTACCTAAGCAATAACTTCACCACTGTTCATAATACTATCCTGATTTTTCTTTGGAAAAATGCTCAGAGTTGAAAGATTCGTCAGTTTTCGATTCCTTAAAAGTGACAGTAAATACTCAGACGAAGTGACGGTCAAATGAAAGATAAAGGACCTTGTACCTTTAGATGGGTAAATGGCCCCAGGTCAGGTGCAATACAGAAGTACCAAAATAAAATACGTCCACTTCAAGAGATTGTTCAAGTACAATATTATATTGTATACTCAGAAAAAAATTCAAGGCACTGAGCCTCATGATTCTCGAGTAACAGGGCCGTACAGTCGTGCATTTGTCAAAAATAGTTGATTCTGGGGTGAAAACGATTCCTGTTGTTCTCTGTAAACATATGAAGATAAACGATAACCAGAACCAGATATGGTCTACTTCTACGTATTTGAACAGCGAGTATGCTGTATCAAGCTGGTTCTGGTTATGGCTTAAATTCATATGTTTATAGAAAGAAATATAAGGTGTTTTCACCTCAAAATTGGCGATTTTGCACGAATGCACTACTTCACGGGCATGTTCTTCGAGAATGTTGAGACTCGGTGCCTAGAAACCTTTCTGAGTATACAATATAATATTGTACTTCATGCGAACTGAGCAATTTCTTGTAAATGTAATATTTTATTTTTGGCACTTCTATCGCACCTGTGCTGGGGCCATTTATACCCACCTAAACATACCTGATCCTTTCAACTGAATCCAAATATATTTTAACTTCATTTATGTGATTTTATTCTGACTGGGTAAAAAGTACTTGACTTTTGTATGGTTACTCATAAGTGCCAAGTCAATTTGAATCTTGCATTTAATTTCCTCGATTTTGGTAAAACATGTGCATTGAAACAGCGAGTCTGTGAGGAAACTCAAATACACACCTAAAGCTTGAGTCAAGCATTGGAAAGTACATACCGTACATTGTTTAAAATATACATATTAATGCAGTGTGACGCCACAGGACGTAGATATGATCGCAACAGACCACCATAGAATCCCATGCTTCATTTATAGTTTATTCTGTGTGAAAAGATCGTAAAAAAATTACCAAAAAATATTTCCCGACACTGTTTCCAGTGGTCTTCTACTCGCTAAAAAAAGTTGAGTGAAATTTCACATAAATAAGAGTGGAAATTCATCCCACTCAATGCTTGAGTGAGATTTTCACTCAACTTGAGTTACTTTTCACTCAACTTGAGTTAAATGCACTCAACTTAAGAGACACTCACTCAAGCATAAGAGTGAAAATTCATCCCGCTCAAGTTGAGTGAACTTGAGTGGTTTTAACTCAAGTTAAGTGGTTTTAACTCAAGTTGAGTGAAAAGTAACTCAAGTTTGAGTGAACAGGTACATTTCACTCAAACTTGAGTGGAACAGTTCACTCAAGTTTTTTTAAAGAGATTATATGAACCTATGAACCTGATTTAAGCACATCTTATTCCCTCTGATCCATATTGTTCTCAGTTCAAGGAATTACTTAATTTATGTTTTCTGAGGGGGTATGCGCGTGCAATTATTTCTGTGGCGCAATCATCCTTAAACCGGCTTCAACTTTTCTGAACAACTCAATAAAATTTAACGTCATTCAATATTCAGTCGTTGTCCATTAAAGAATATCCGCATCCATAATTCAAAGACCTATTCCATATTCTATACAACAAAATTCGCCCCAAATTCAGAAAAAACAATCATAGTATACATAAACATAGGCAGGTTTCCTGCTGGTCATTATGCAGTCAAATTCGGTCGGCCTGACAGCCCCTGTAGCTGGCGTAGTGTGGACTTGTCCCGTGCGTGTCGATTTCGGGAACGCAACATACAGGTGCTGGATGCTTCGATTAATTGATCGACCAACGCATTTTTGTCAGGTAAAGAGCTGCTAACTTGTGATTACATGAGAATTTACCCCGCTGCACGAAAAATCTCCACAATTCTATAGTTTGCGGTATAATAGAATAGACATAATTGCTTATATCGCGATGCAATAGGTCTTCACGTCTGATCACTCAGGCCTGCGGCCTTCGTGGCCAAACTTAATTATTTCTTAATCGAACTGTGATTGTTCACAAATTTGTCATTATCTGCATTGTTGTACAATTTCTTACAGTTGATTGTCTCTCTCTCTGTTATTCATTGAATGGTATTGTATATCCCGTGATGAAGTCTCAATTATCTGCATTAAATCTATATTTTTTATCATTTAGAAAGTGATCGTATAACAGTATTTTCGTTATTTTGGGATAACACTATCTTAGAATAGCACAAATTCTAGTGCTGAAAATTTGGTCGACTCCCGTGCGGGATTCGAACCAGCGACCCCAGAGTCAGGCACCTAATCGCCAGCACTGTATGTCGGCGATCTAAACCACTCGGCCAACGGGCCTCCCGCATGGGACTCGACCAAATTTTCAGCACTAGAATTTGTGCTATTCTAAGATAGTGTTATTTATTTATTTATTTGTCATGTTTACACCCAGCAAAGACCGTCAGTGCCGAAGCTCTGTTCTCCCCGGCCTTGCTGGTAATATAACAAACAATCAACAGTAAAAAGATAAACGGTTTTAAAAGTATATGCGAGATATTTACAATGCTAAGAAGAGGTGTATAAGATGAACAATTGAGACAATAAGAGTATATGTGAGATATTTACAATGCTAAGATGAGGTATATAAAATGAATATTTGAGACGTTAATATTGCTTTGAAAATACTTGCTGCGTCAAGAAGAACGTTATCAGCAGAATTAAGATACATTAAAAAAGAACATAGATTTGACCATTTAAAATGGTGATAAATAATAAAAGAATTACCGAACATCTAAGAATTTACAAAAATATGGCGTTTCGCTAAAATTTTAAAATGATTAAGATCAGGCGCGGTCTTACATTCACTTGGAAGGTCGTTAAAACACTGAGCCGCTTTAAAAGAGAAACATTTTCTGCCGTAATCTGTTTTTGGCTTTATAACATAAATATTGTTTCTTGCTGCCTGTCTCGTATTGTGAGAATGTATGTTCTTACAGGACATTACAAGTGTTATCCCAAAATAACGAAAATACTGTTGCATTAAATCTGATTAAAAACAATCCTGAAGTCGCTATACTACTAGATCTGCTCGTTTGGGATAAACAATCTGTAGATAATGTAAACTTGTTTATTTTTATACCTTTGCCCGGCGATTCAAAATTCAACGTAACTGTCCATTCATCTTGGCACAGCAAGATGATGTCCCGCTTCTTTCTCAATTCTGATTGGTCAGTCGTGACACGCCTCCGGCAGGAGAGGTCACACACTGATCAGCTGACTAATCAGAATTGAGAAATAAGCGGGCCATCACCTCGCTGTGCCGGGATGAATGGATAGTTACGTTGGATTTTGAATCGCCCGGCAAAGATATAAAATTGCACAAATTTACTAATTTGACGACGGTAAAATATAGAGTGACAATTGTGGAATATGCTGATGTATTTTGTTTGGATGTAAACCGTTTATTTCTCGTTTCACCCAAAGTGCATTTTACACCTTGGTATTTTTATATAAAGCATGGGGTTAGGTATAGAGACCCCATATTTCGACACTTCATCCTTATACCACCGCCCACCCCCCACCCCCCGCCAAAAAAAAACACCTCTGGTTTTGAGGGCATGTGGCCGAGAGTAGAAGAAGTAAAATATTAAGTGGCTAAATTATGTTGATCGAAAACAGACTAACGAATACTGGTACCGGTAACCAAAATACATGGATGGAATCAGTGTTGGACGTAGGGCGGTGAAGGGGCGGGGTGATGATTAATAATAATTAAATGACATAACGCAAATATAAGGATACAGCATGTTTTATTTTTGTTTCGACGAAACAGTCCATTTCAATGATATTCGCGCCCGTATAATTGTCATACTTTCTCTTCTCTAGACAGTGAGAAACGAAATTGCTCCTAACAAATTACAAGCGGCTGGTCCGTCATCCATTAAAGAACATCCGCGTCCATAATCCAAAGACTTATTCCATATTCCATATAAAAGTATTAGCACCAAATTCAAAAAGACAATCATAGTATACACTCACTCGTGTTTCTTGCAAACGGTCTGCGCGATCGTCTCGGATCTGCGAAAACGGTAAGATATACACCACACGAAGCTCAGAATAGTGGTTTAATTGCCATGACACCACGTAACTGCAACAATCCAAGAACGATAGAACGGACATGCAGCAATAATGAATATCGATCACAGAGAAACCGAGTTTGTATTTGGGTTCTTATATATCCCTGTCGTATATATTTGTTACGTTGATATTCATAGCAAAATGTCTTAATGATTTACACAAAGTAACTTTGGGTCGCCATCTTGAATCATCACCGGCTGTTCCGATTGGCTGGTCGTCTGATGAGGACAGAGGTCGGTGGATATCCGCCCGATACTCGATCGCTGTCGTCCCAGTAACATAGAAATCTGCACTCTTACAAAAGAGCGGATTCCAGTGGTCAACAGAGTGGGCTGAATGTTTCAGCCTCAAAAACATAATCACACAACCACCTCGTAAAAGATCTTTTTCGCCCTGACTGTTGAAACACCTCGGACGATCTCTTGATCACTCACGATGTTTTCGGTGTGATCAATTGTGGTCACATTTTCTTGTGTCTGGCTTATTTCTGTGTTGGTGGGACGAGATAAGTCTTGTATTCTCCGATTAAATTCATTCTCGTCCACATAAGTCAGCATATCATCCTGTGATTCGAAAGTGTCGCTATCTGGTATGCCTGTATTTGCATTGGATGCCGGGTGACATGGTTCATTACGTTGTCGACTAACCTCGCAATCCAGGTTATTACGGATGATCGAAGGCTGGGTCTGAGCACCGTCGCCGTTGTTGTTGAGTTGAGGTCCTGTCGTCTCCTGGGCTTCCATCTCGTAATCCTCGTTCAATTTCTTCTGCTTTTTGCGGATAACGCAGACAAGGACGATGGCCAATGTCGTAATGATAAGGCCACAAACACATCCTATAGCAATGACCACTTCCGTCGGTAAGTCGGCGTTTTTCGGATCGTCATTGACTTGATCCATTCTTTCTTGGTCCATCTCTTAAACTTTCACAATAAACACGCTGTCACTTACGAATGTTGGCTTGGAGGAACAACTCCAGCTAAATCCCAGAAATATATGGTCTGCAAGATGATAATTCAGTCGATATAGTTAATCGCTTGAAGATTACCTCCCTTGTACTGGTAGTTATTTTCGCATAAAGTGAAGGAAACTACCGCAGATAAAATTCGCTTTCCTTAACACTTTTTCCAAGATCTTTACTGTATAGTATTTCAAGTCTATCTGTCTTACAACAGAAAAGTTCCCTTATATAAAAGCATCGAGTATGGCACATTGCTCAATAAATGACAAGTGTCAGCTCGCTTCCCTGACCTCCCATCTCATGGTCAGAATAAGACTTTAACAAAACCTGACATTTGACAAAACAATGGCACAGGCACGTGAGAGAGCAGGTTATTTAATCTCAGTTTAATGGTATAGTATTTAAGACAATCATCAATTAATTAAGCCGCTTATTCACACCCTATGAAGACATGCTCTGTGCCGTGCGTTCAATACCGGTAATAAAGAATGAACAGTTCTAATGAACTCGAGAGCAAACCTTTTATCCTCTCTCGTTCTTAAACCGATCTGACAGATACGCTGATCAGTGCAGAAGAGTGTCTTTACCTGTCGAATTATTATATGACGTTTCTCAGATTTCTTCTTTCGATTCTCGTTATAACAGACTCTCACATGCGAGAGAACCACGTTTCCACAAAAGAAAGTGCCATTTTGAACACATTCTCCGTTTCATTTACTGCTCCAGTCTTTGGGTAGTTTGAGTCAATATATTAAGCATAATGCAGGAGAATGTATCGCAGTACATCGGTGCAATTTAAAGTGGTGCCGCTTAAGGTTCTGGATTACAGATTTTCTTTTATAGTTCGAATAAGTTGTTTTTATTATAACTATGCTGCTTTTTCTCGATTTCTGATTTGTTCCCAAAACTATTCAAACTTCATATATCGAATTCATTTTCTCTTTCGTAAGAAAAGGTCCAGTGTCGGATGACCCAATGTGCATTTTCCTCGTGAAAGGACTTGTGACCATCATCCATCATGTTTTATCTCCGGATTATGCTGAATATGATTAACTAAAATGCCAACCCAGTAATTGCGTACGCATAAATTCTGAATTATGTATACGACCTCTTAATTCAATCTCAGGAAACTCAGATATAATATCACGGAATATTATATCTGACTTCAGCCCTATATAAATCCCATGCGAATTTGAAACTACATCTGTTAGCCAGTGAGGTGGCAAGCTTGTTGAAATCACGCCCACAGTAATTACCACAGGCCCGCAATACAAGAGTTTTGGGGGGGAGGGGGTTTGGCCGGTGGTAATACGGTGACGTGTCGAATTATGGGGTCTCTATATATAATCCCATGCTTTATATAAATCAACATCAAGGTGTGAAACGGACTTTGAGTGAATCGAGAAATAAACGGTTTACCGCCAAACAAAATACATCAGCATATTCTACAAGTATCACTTTATATATTCCCGTCGTCAAATTAGTAAATTTGTGCAATTTTTTACCTTTGCCGGGCGATTCAAAATCCAACCAGACTGTCCATCCATCTAGGAACAGCCCGATTATGGTGGGCTTCGTTCTCAATTCTGACAATTTTGGCATTTCAAACCGCACCTCTGGGGCCGAAATCTTACTAAACCGCGCCAGTTCCTTTGTACGAAACAGTTTTCGTGGTTGGTTACGGTACATGAAGAAAAACATGCAAAACCCAATTTCAAACGTCTGTCGATGCTGGATGTTTCACGTTACACTAAAATATCGATCTAATTTTTCAAGAGAGTAGGACAGAGATTCTATTGGAAAAGGTTGCGTTTGCACGATATTTAGATACAGATATATCCACGTGAGAGACGATCAAGCCGCGCAGTCCGTGTGACCAAACCTATAGCTAATGACAGTATTGACCATTCGTGACAGAAGTCATATGACCTCGCGCATTAATAAGGGTGTAGGGATTTTACATCTCTCAGGTGTAAACCTTGATCCACCGCGCGTGAGGCACACCACATCGTCCTCGTTGTATTTCCCTCATCAGGAGATAAGATATATATCTATTGAATTTTCCCTTGAGTCTACCTCCAAAAGGATCTCGTCTAATTTGAGGTGTTTCTCCTTGCTTTTCATCTCAAGCCGACCTCTATGGCAACGAAAGGCATACTACTGTGCCTGCAAGGAGTTTAAACATCGATGCTGATACCAGTGATAGACGAGATCATTATAGCTATACATACTACGAGCCTGTACCGAGTGATTATTGACATGGCCATCGATATTATTCTCTCTAGCACTACATAGTATGACATTTCAAAGACCTATTATCAATATATATATATTGGTACTGATGAAATCTTATCTAATCTTATCGGAGAGCTGTTATTTCGGAAAGTATTAGCAACGTATATAATATTGGCTCTGAGGAACTGTTGTTCACATTGTGACATTTCAGCAAACAATTACAGACATGTAATGGTCAATGAGTCAGTAATTTAAAGGAATTGTACATCACAGGAAAAAGACAATCGGAGATTGCTTATGTTATGCCCCCGTCCCCCCTCCCCCAAAGAGATAACCGAAAGAGAATGCAGAAATACACGATTGTGTAGATGTACACCACACCACAGACAGTACATAAATACACGTTTCTAAGTTCTATGTCAAAGTTTGTATATCTGACCAAAACACATGGCTCCACCTGATAAATCGTAAATCGAGCACTTCGGGTTGCAATTCATTGAGGGGTGGCAGGATTATACCAACATTGTTAGTGCAGACTACACACACCATCTCTCAGTCTGCGGAACCACAAGGTCAGAAATACAATTCAATTCAGAAAATTGATGATATGCACAGTGCGCCCCTAAACTTTAGGAACTCAGTTTTAATTAATATTTTAAGTTAAATGTGTGGACACAAATATGGTTCGTGCAAAAGTTTTAGAATAAATCATTATTTTAAGCGCTAGTGAATTGACTTGAATTGAATTGAATTGAAATTTTTTGAAAAAGACTGAGAAGCATATGCCTGCAGATGATGACAATGTATATGCATTACAATCAGTTCCTGGAGTTAAACAAATCATTATGAGAGTACAAGCATGGAACAGCAATAAAGGGGAAAACTTAAAGGAGTAGGACCCAGTCTGTGTGGTTTTCGGGTGTGAAAAGGAATAGGAACAAAACGCCGTGATATGACTGAAATAGTGTTGAAAGCGACGTTAAATCATATTCACTCACTCACTCATATGATGTGGAATACAATGATTTGATAGCAAAATTGAAGGAAATTGTGTCCTTCTTTTAAGGCGACACGAAATTCAAAACTAACCGTGTTCGGCACTGCGGTGATTCCCCCGCCAGTTATTTCATATTATACTTCTAAAATAAAATATGGATACCTTTCCGTTTTGTTGCCACAAAACTACACAAATCATCAAAATGAACCCAATTTCAATATGCTTGTGCTCTGACAAACACTTATTTGAAATTTTTAGCTGCAATGGTTTGGTTTCAAGAATGTTAACGTAGGTATCGAGGTATTTTCCGCTATTTTGCCATGGGTACCACAAAAAAACAAACATTGAAAAGTACACAATAAGCTTATGACCTGCCATCCAACAATGCTGTATACCCAATTTGAAGTCTCTAGCTGCCAGGGTTTGTCTTTCAGATCTTTAATGCTGTTATTTGGATATCTTTCATTATCTTGCCATGGAAACCACAAAAAGCATTGAAATATACACAGTGTTAATAGTCCTGTACTTCTAACAACCAGCAAGTTTATGTCTTTAACTGAAATGGTTTGACTTCTAGAGCGTTAACATTGTTATATGAATATTTTCCATTTTGTTGCCATGGAAACCACAAAAATCACCGAAATTATCCCAATATCAAAAGGCTTGTGCTGAACTGCACAACAATGATTTGTACGAAATTTAAAGTCTCTAGCTGCAAAAGTTCGGCTTCCAGAGCAATAACATTTTTATATGGAAATTATCCATTCTCTTGTCATGGAAATAAAAAAAAAATGGGCCCAATTTTAATAGCCCTTTGTTTCACCACACAACAATGCTGTATACAAAATTTGAAGTCTAGCTGCAATGGTTTGGCTCATCGTTATATGGATATTGTCCCTATACGGGAGCACATCCACATGTCTACTTTCTCCGGGATGTTCTCATCTTCACCGTTCGGGGGTCTAGTGACCCTGCGTTAACAGTTAACTTAAGTTCTTCTTACATGAGCGAAGTTAGATTTCCAGGGAAATCAAGAACGGCATTCTTTTGATTCCGATCCACCATTCAGTTGGCATGCATCATGATATTTAAAGAAGGATAAAACGTCATAATGTTTCAGAGTTAGCGCTATTACGTCTGAACAAGTTCATAAAAGCCGTCCGGAAGTCTCTGTTCAACAAAAAGTATATGAAAGGATTAACAAAGGAATTAGCGTACGTCATCCAATAGGAGGTCTCGTACAGTACTGCAGAATTACAGCTTTCACAAAAAGCGGCGATTGGCCAGAAGGTAACGAACGGCAACCAGCATACGAGGAACACAACTATAATGGCCCCCAATGTTGTAATGCAACGTCTGTTTTGTGTGGTTATCTTGGCTTTCTCAGAATCTTTCTTGTATTGCGTTTGTCTTCGCGTCTCCGGAATTTTCAGTGGTGCAAATCTTGCCTTCTCGATGGTGTTTGGCGGGTGAAAACCAGCAGTGCTTGCGACTTCGGTGGCGATTATGGTAAAGCGAGAAACTAGTTTATGTGGATCTCTCATCGTCTGACCATCTTTAACCTCTGTGCTGGAGATATAAGCCTCGTTAGTATGACCGCTAACGCAGGAACTACTAATATTGTTAACCGCTTTGGCTTTCTTCTCTCTGCCTGCAGTGCCAAGCTTCCTCTTGCGCAGAGCACAAAACAATAACAGATAGACGGCAACCATGAACACTATTGGCGTATAGTAGGCAACGATACCTTGGGCCAGGATGTAGTATTTGTTGGGCTTGAAGTAACAATCTCCCGCGGGAAGAAGCCCGAGCTTCTTGTCATTGATGCGGAACCAGAGAACGGGCGGAACCCATATCGTGAAACCTAGCAACCACATACTAACAGAAATCTTCACAGCTCTCGACTTTGTGAATGTTGTCCGATATAGCAATGGCGCTGTCACGGACTTGTAGCGGTCAAAAGCTATCGCGTCCAAATGTAGCATTGATACGGTACAGCAGGTAAAGTCGCATACAACCCATATAGTACAGAAGTCGTCCCCTAGCGACCAATAGCCGTGGTAGGTGTAGACAGACATTGATGGCATGACCACAATCCCCACCAATAGATCAGCACAAGCCAGTGACGCTGCGTAGATGTTGTAACTTGTCAACATATTACGATTCCTGGCGATACACAAAATAATGGATACGTTACCCAGTGTAGTCAATGTGGCCACAATGGAAACAAAGCTGACTATCGCCGCGGCGATTTTGTTGTCGACACCACCAAGCGTATTGGTTCCATTGGTCGCATAATTCAACCCAAAGCAGGACTCATTGAAGTCTCGCACATCCGTTGTTGTATCCCAGGCTCTTCCTGTTGAAGTAAAATCAAGAATGCTACCAAACACGAGCTCTGCACCGACGTCTTGCGCATTCACTTTGGAATCGTCTTCGTCCAACTGGGCTACCCCGCTTGACGTAGATGGCGCTACTACTGTGAACATTTTGTGGTGAGTTTACAATCGTCTAGCAGAGAAACAGTCACCCCTCTTCTTCGAGGTAGGCTATCTGTATAATACGGAGAGAAATAGGCGAATCAGTTTACCACAGTAGACATAAAGACAGATAGTAGACTTGTAGAGTACATCTTAACATGGTGGACATCTCTACTACAACAGCTGGTCACAAAGCCGTCTGGGCATTTCTACCAATTATTGCTGTCCACAAAGCCGTGTGGTTATCACTACTTGAGCCCCTGTCCATAAGGCCATGTGAACATCTCTATTACATCAGATTTCCACAAAGATGTGTAGACATATCTACTACAAAGCTGTCCACAAAATTATGGGCACATTTATACTACAACGGTTATCCACAAAGCTGAGTGGACATCTCTGCTACAATAGCTTTGTGCATTGTTTTACTACAGAATCTGTTCACAAAGTTGTATGGACATCCCTACTACAACTGCTGTGCACATAGCTTGTAAACATCTGTACTGAAACAGATATTTGTCGAGCTGTGTCTACATCTTTACTACAACAGCTGTCCACAAAGCCGTGGGGACATCTATACTACAACGTCTATCCCCAGAGTCGTGTGGATATCTTTACTACAAATAGCTGTCTCCATAGCAAACTTACTACAACATCTGTTCACAAAACTGCTGTGCATTAAAACTGTTTGCAAAAAAGTGTGAACATCTCTACTATAACAGCTGAACTCAGAGACGTACATCTCTACCACAACAGTCCTCAAAACGGTACGGACATCTTTACCACAACAGCTGTCCTCAAACCGCGTGAATATAATTCACTACTTCAACAAGATGTGTGGAGATCTCTACTAGATCAGCTGTCCATCCACTGGTGTGCATATCAATAGTTCAAAGATGTTCACAAAGCCGTGTGGACATCCTACTGTGGCTAGGGGACATCACCACTCTAACAGCTGTATATAACTGCGATCTGACAGAAGGCTCGGGCGAAGAGCAGTTCTTGGAGATAACGAACGATTATCAATATCACCAATTCATACGTGAACCAAAACAAACAGACGGCAAATCAGAATCTAAATGTATGCGAACAAAACGAGTACTGTTCTTACATCCGGCGTAGCTCGTATCGGAATATCGGACCATCACACATGCGACAGGGTCTTATCGTATTTCAAAAAGTTAAAGATTTGTCGGAAATACGATGTGCCGTTAGGGCTATCTGTAGTTTCATTCAAATCAAGTGTAACTGGATATATATCCTCTACTGCATCATTCATTATCTCGCCTTACGAAGTAAAGGGGAGATATTGTGAGGGGACAAAGATGATGTCGTCGTCGGTTTCGGTGTTGGTGTCCCCGGCCTGGAAATGATAAGGTTTTTCGTTCAGCAAATTAAAAAAATATATAGAAAAATTCAGAAAAACTATAAAGAAAATATGGGGGGTGGGTATTCTACCCGTGCTTCTATCCCTGGGTATTCCATGGGTGTGCCAATGTTAAAATCCCTATGATAGAGTTTTGCGTTTAGCTGAAGTGCACATGTACATCTGTACTTAGAAAGTTTGCTGCAGTTGGCGGGCTGTCATTGGATGATTGTGAAATTAAACTTGGTACACATGTTTCTTAAGATTTGCGGATATACCTGTGCTATTTTTGAGATGAAATATTAATTTTCGTTCAAATTATGGCAAATGATAGTGTTTTCTATTCGACAGAATTGTACATGAAGGCCTCTACATGAACACATATACATGTACATGGAACGTTTGCTCCAGTTGTCAATGGATGATTACGAAACTTGGTACATGTGTTTCTTATGTTTCGAGGACGCGTCTGTGCTATTTATGAGATGAAATATTAATCTGTGTTCAAATTATCAGGTTTTGGACTAATTTGCCAATTATAAGGTATCTTCTTAGACAAAAATGTACTGAAAAGTTGTCTGAATTTCTCAGGTTTCATTGGACGATTATGGAATTTGGTACACATATTTCATTTGATTAGTGGATGTCTCTCTGCTATTTAGGAGATGAAATATTATTTTTTTCTTCAAATTTTGAGGGTTTTGTCTTAGTAATCTGCCAATGATGAAGTACATACATGTACATGTACACCTGTACATGGAAAGTTTGCTGAAGCTGTCAGCTTTCATTGGATGAGTATGACACTTGCTACCCAAGTTCAATGTGATTCGAGGATGTGCATGTCCTACTTAAGAAATATGATATTAAATATGAATTTTTGTCCTAATTATCGCAGTTTTAGACTTTGTACCTTTCCATTGATAAAGTTGTTGTCGGACAAAACTTTACATGTACATCTGTACATGGAAAATTCGCCGAACCTTCCGTGGGATGATTATAAAACTTGGTGAACATGTTTCATATTTTCCTAGGTCAGACCTATCCAGCAGTAATCCCATACGGGACTGACCTATCCAGCAGTAATCCCAAATGGCACTGGCCTATCCAGCAGTAATGCCACGCGGGACTGACCTATCCAGCAGTAATCCCATATGGGACTCAACTATCCAGCAATAATCCCGGACCGGACTGGTCTTTCCAGCAGTAATCCGGACTTTACAGTGATGCAATTCTTGCCTTTTCGATTGTGTTTGATGGGTGAAATCCGTACTGCTTGCGCCTTCGGTGGCGATTATGGTAAAGAGGGTAACTGGTGTTTATGGATCTCTCATCGTCTGACCATCTTTAACCTCTGTGCTGGAGATATAAGCCTCGTCAGTATGACCGCTAACACTGGAACTACTAGTATTGTTAACCGCTTTGGCTTTCTTCTCTCTGCCTGCAGTGTCAAGATTCCTCTTGCGTTGAGCGCAAAACAATAACAGATAGACAGCAACCATGAACACTACTGGTTTATAGTAGGCAGCGATACCTTGGGCTAAGATGTAGTATTTGTTGGGCTTGAAATAACCATCTCCCGCGGGAAGAATTACAACGCATATAAGGGAAGTGGGAAGAGGTGCCGACATACTGACACAGCCACAGAACTTCACAGTATAGTCTTCTGGTTAACCTATTCAAAAGCACATTACGAAGAATCTAACGATTCGTGATATGTGTTATAACTCAGGTACGCTTTTATTGTACCTGTTCCTGCGCCAACTTGGATGACATGACCACACGGCCCCTAGCACCAGCATAAGCGGTAATAGATAGAAATCTAGAGAGCTATGTTGGTAATTGGTGAGCTGTGTCGCTGTGACAACTCGTACACTGGGGTTTAGTGAGCTGTATCATCGGCGAATGAAAATGACGGGATTTAACACAAAAGACTAGTCTGTAAGGCTCGATGTCGATCCAGCATCAACTTCCCACATTGCCAACATAATTCAAAGACCAAAAGGTCTGTACATGGGGCGGGCCTCGGGGACGAAACGTCCACCAGCAGAATCTCGCCATATACAGGTAAAAATTACAACGCATATAAGGCAAGTGGGAAGAGGTGCCGACATACTGACAGAGCCACATGACTTCACATTATAGTCTTCTGCCGACAAGCCCGAGCAGGAAATTCAGAAGACTTGGGCGGTATTAGATATACATATTTAAGAGCGATGGTGTCGTGGCTTTCTACGACCCGACGAAAGAAGTTGTCGTCGATGCCAGCCCATTCGCTCATGGGACCATGTTAATACAGATTGACTCAGATGACACGATGAATATTGTAGCCTATACCAGCCAATCACTTTCCGCAGTAGAAAAGAGTTACTCATAGATGGAACGTGCACGTTTCACTTTAGTTTGGTCATGTCGGCACTTCCCCCTGTACGTCTACGGTAACTGATTTAAGTTTATGACCGACGAGGAGCCCTTGGAAACGATCTCCAAAAATCCATTATTGAAACCACCAACCAGAATTGATAGCTGCGTATTCACTCTACAGACTATGAAGTGATCTACAGAATGCGAAAGAACAACCCTGCGAACTTCCGGATACGAAAGATAAACCAGCGCTTCATCAGCATCAACAGTGTGCCAAAATATCTCACTTCAATTACAAGCGTCTGGTCTGTCATTCATAATTCAGTCGTCGTCCATTAAAGAATATCCGTGTCCATAATCCAAAGACCTATTCCATATTCCATATAACAGTATTAGCATCAAATTCAAAAGGACAATCATAGTATACATAAACATAGGCTAGTTTCCTGCAAGAGAGAAGCGGTCAACAGTTTTCAGTGATGCCGACAAGACACCATGATGTTAAAAAATTATAAAATCCGTATCGCTGATCAGTATTCTTAATCCATAATAATCGTTGTAAAGTCGTCATCTAGAGAATGATGTATCTCAGTCACGCTTTGATTGTGACTGCTCATATGAACACCATGTGGATCTTGAAGTATATGAGTTCATACGGCCCCTAGCCCCGGATTAAGCGGAATTAGACACAAGTTACGAAACGTAACGCCATAGATATTGCACGCTACGCTCGTATTTTGCTATCAGCATGCGATATGTATCGCCAAATTTGAGAAACTTTGAGTGGAGGCGCTTGTTGGAGTAGCCCTGTTTTATAAGTTTCTGCAACAATTTTTTATGACGTTGATTAAAATCGTCACTTTTAACACAGGATCTAGCAAAAATGCTACTAGGCGAGATATGTATACGCCATATGCAGGTTCCACTGGAATATTACTATCCAGAAAGGGATAGTTTACGATGTCGATATTGTAATCATCTCTTTTGTCATAAAGTCGACGCGAGAGAATGCCCGCTTCACTTTTATAGAGATATAGATCTAAATATGATGTGCCTGTAGGGCTATCTGTAGTTTCCTTCAACTCCAGTGAAGGTGGATATATATCCTTCACTGCGTCATTTATATAGCGATTATCCACAGCGAGAAGATCGTCTATATAGCGTTTAGAAGCTGGAACCAGACGACATCCAATAATGCAACTGGCATCGGAAGCGATATGTCACGAAACATGGCCTAATGTCATTCACCATGACAAAAATACAGAAGCAGTCAAAGTAACAGATCTTCGAGTACTCTCACGTTGCCAAAATGAACTGACCCTGCCAACTTGACGAGAAATGTAATTCTTCAAACTTCTTCCATTAACCGCCCAGCACAAGAACAACACTGATTCAATTGATGAGTAACACTTTTAGCAACTTCACACTCAGGAACAATCACCTAATCCGATAACTCAAGACAATGAGACGAGACGATATCCCCAAATAATGAATGACAAACCACCACGTTATGTTCAGAACTATGAATAATAACTTCAAATTTACTTCAATTTATTTTTTAAATAATCGCGGTTATGTTAATTTGGATGCTGATATTATTATTATTAAAACAGATCTTTGGATTATGGACCTTTGGAATCTCTTTGCAGACGACGTCTTTCCCATGAATGACGGGTCTGACGCAACCTGTAACTATCTCGGTCATCTATACGCGGTAAGACTGACCCTGAGATCGTGTGTATCCATTTTCAGCCTACTTTCGGCAACTGCAAGAGGGAATTTCCAGAAATCAATACCACATGACTTCGTCAGCCAATCAGCTAAAGTCTACCGACGTAACCCCAACGTAACTCGCCATTTTCAAGTCATGCGATGAACTACTTGTTCAAAATTTCAGATCCACCACACCTCTTGAATGATACGAAAGTTATACATACGTATATATTTTGTAAGCCCAGGCAATATCTGTTTCAGAAGTGATATGAAAACCTGTAATTTATCAGATTTCTCGAGCCTGTTCTCCGCCGGATGAAGGCCGAACAGAATCCGGTAAAGTACCGGATATCGCTCCGCAATAATGGAGACACACGATTCGCAAGCCATCTTATGGATGGCGAAGTGTACGCAAATGGGGGCTGACGCATTTAATAATACATTGTCATCCATGGATTTCAGTGATTATTAATTTGACAACATGGACCGTGTTCGAACACGATGTTGAGATATTGACATGAACAACCTATTCTTGGTCATTCGAGCACTTGTTCTAATGGCATTACATAATTTGATCTTATCCATTCGAACATTTGTGCTGATGACATTCATTATATATTCTGTTCCTTTTGTGTTAAATGACTCGAGATTCAGTCCAGTTATTGGATATTCAGTTAAATGCATGAGATGGTATTCTTTATTGAAATGTTCAAATTGGGTTAACTTTGCATTACATATAAAGTGTTGAAAGAACACAAAGACTGAAGAAGTAGTAACTGAACAGTATTTAGCCGAATGTATTGGATAACAGCAAGCTGATTCACAAGTAGAGCGGTAGACAAAGAGAAAGTTTTAACGCTAAGACAAAATAAAAAGGCAGCCAGTTTTATACTCTAAATTCTATTTGTACAAATTACAGAAAATTAATTTGATAATAACGCTTTCCCCGAATTCAGTGTTTTCCTCCTCTGCAATAAATGAATTTGAAAACGTTGCCCCTTTCCCCACCCACCGAACCCCACCACGGAATATCTTGAACATATTTTCTCAAGGTATGATTTTTCTAATCCCTCCTGATCAACGGAACAATTCCATGTCTGGGCAGCATCGACAGGCCTCTGTACATTGTACCGGTATATTAATGTGTGTGTAATATTGCGTGGGAGCCCGGGTTACAGAACTTCTCATAAATGAATAACAAAGGGTGGCACCTTTATGACCAACTAAGTTTAATGGTCACAAGATTTCGCGGATAGTGGATATCTGCGGTCCATACTTCATGTAAGAAGGCACGAGAGAGATATCCTCTCCTTATTGGCGTTTACGCCAATGGCATTCAACTTTAATAGGGTGGGTGGGTGGGTGGGTGGTGGTGGTTGGAGACCGTGATACATGGACATTGAACAAGGAGTATTTCTGTGACCGGCAGAATGAAGCGACAGAATGGCCGTATGCTGTCTGTTTTGGGGGAGACGTCAGAATGGCAGAATGAAAATCGTGGCCGTGTAGGCCTTCTTTTATTTTGGCGACGGCACTATGGCACAATGAAGCTCTCTCAATTTATGCCTGTTTTGGGGGAGACGTCAGAATGGCAGAATGAAAATCGTGGCCGTGTAGGCCTTCTTTTATTTTGGCGACGGCACTATGGCACAATGAAGCTCTCTGAATTTATCAAGTATTTACAAATAGGACTATTACTGTGGCCGGCAGAATGAAGCGGCAGAATGACCGTAGTCTCCCTTATTTGGGGAAGACGGCAGAATGGCACAATGAAAATTATGGCCTTGTACCCGTTTTTTTTATCACGGCAGAATGTCTCAATTAAACTTTCTCAATTGATCAACTATTTAATTAGTCTTTTTTTTATCACGGCAGAATGATCCAACCGATCCAATTCAACATTTCCAACTTATCATCTATTTAAAATATAAAAACTAGAAGGATTTCTCTTTTTTTTTGGGTGCACAGCACAATGTCACTTTCTCAATGTATCAAGTATTTAAAATACAAGGATTTCTGTGATCGGAAGAATGAAGTGACAGACTGATCGTACTCTTTGTTAATTTTTTTTAGACACAAAATGTGTCAATGTTACATACATATATGTAGGAGGATTTGACATCGATTGAAAAATGTAGGCCTACATATACAGCAAGGCTACCAAAGAGCTCGCCTGGTATTTCCTTCCGATATGTATTATTCTTTCCTTGCCATGCTTCATCCACTCCAGTTGTGTACAAATTCATAAACATCCCCTCCATCGTGAAATGATGGACAATGTGTATGGCATGTGTATGGCAAATTTAGGCTCAATTGTTTTACTTAATTGGAAAGTAAAGCAGAGCCTGTGTTCAGTGATCCGTCAGTTCAGCTACTTGGATAGTTTCTTTGGTCGCTGTTCTATCTCTTAATCTGCATGCATGCGAGACC
>JAVTVY010003572.1:0-36824 GCA_036873755.1 Hanleya hanleyi
TTAATGAGTGATCATGCAGATAACATCACAATGACGCTTAACTTGGTTCATCAGAAGTCCTACATTAACATGCAGTTTTCATACAGCAAAGCTATCTTTTTAGCTTTTACTGTAATTTCGACTACTGTGTTATATTGTCTGTACTGTACGAAGTACTGTTTAACGCATCACACTAAGTCAGAACGCCATAGGTAGCCATAACAATGAACTATAAGAGTGACTAGCCGGTGCTGTGGCATGTATAGCTGTAATGAAGAGAGCCGGCAGCCAGATTCCGTGAACCGGTAGATATGTTAGCAATGGATACGATAAGTGGCCAGAAATCAGAGCCAACAGTGAATGTGGTTTACTTGAGACAATACTGTCGCTTTAATATATTGGCATATGAGGTGTGTATATCTAGCTGAATAATAGGTGTATGCATTGAGTCATTTGGTGAAATGGGGAGTATTGTGCAGTCTGGCATGCCATAGACGAGTCTTTGTGCAACAGAGACATACATATTCATAAATTTGTCATATTTACCAATTTAGTGGCTTTTAG
Source organism: Hanleya hanleyi (assembly GCA_036873755.1). Lineage (NCBI taxonomy): Eukaryota > Metazoa > Mollusca > Polyplacophora > Lepidopleurida > Hanleyidae > Hanleya > Hanleya hanleyi. Next base: position 544 of record JAVTVY010003572.1, read on the forward strand.
CGCAATGAATCCAGTCCTTTGCTCACAGGACAAATGTGGATGGCGGTTAATTACATAATTTTTGTTATTTGTTGTCCTTCAAATTACTGACAGTAATCCATCAGAGAAATGAAGAAGGCAGACAAAGGCAGAACTGCAACTTTTGAAAAGAACAAGACAACATGAATATTCACTTTTAACGGATGATCAGTCCCCCAAAAAATTCCAAAACTGAGAGCTGAAAACTACGGAGACTATATGGAGGTTGTGTATTGTCGCGAACAGATATGTCATTCTCTATGATACAATGACGTTACTGGGGGATATCCCTCCCTCTGAGAAGTCTAATTTTAACACAGAAGTAAATGAAAATAACTTCGAAAAAGGCTAGTTCAGCTCTGATTTTAACACATAATTTGAACGGATGCACTATCTTTTACTACGCCAAGTTGTAGAAAAGTATGAGAGAAGATTTTTAGGAAAAACCTGTTACGTTCCATTGAGCCCTAGGTTAAAAATAACCCAGTTGCGCGGGTGGCGATCACCCCACTGTAATTGATAGAACAGCTGATCCTTTGTTTAGAGCCGCTGTTACTTTCGTTGTGTCTAAGAGAATTATACAAGATAGATTGACGAAATGGATTTGACGATTCGCTGTTTGCTGTTGTTGAATTTCTGAATTTTACAACAACAACCCCCTCACACTCACAGCTTGCATTTGAACCACAACACATCTGCAACAAGTCAAAAGCTAAAAAAAGCTTTAGAAACTAATTTACATACTTAACGCAGTTATTAGGATGTTCAGTAATGACCTGCCTCCGTTAAATAGACAAAAAAGGACTAGGAATCTTACCTACTTTTCAGTTTCACCAGCTGACGCACGTTGTTGTTGTTGTCTCTGTCAGCCGAGCGCTCCCTGTTGTTAAACTGAAAGCCATCGGAGTTGCCTCCCCTTGCCAACCTGACTCCCCGCCAGCTTTGTGGTGGCTAAAAAACACGTAGCGACACCTAGCGGAGAGAGTTATGTGGTTATTGGGACTAGCCTCAGAATAATTAGATTCGACCTCTACTACACGTTTTTCAACATTTTCGGCCACCGTATCTGCTGGGACTACAGAAATGTCCCAACAGTTACACACTGTCCCAGCAGTGTTGGTATCAGGCCTATGATTTGTCCCAGCAGTCACGGAGGTATAAGTTCTCTCTCTCTCTCCCCCTCTCTCTCTCTCTCTCTCTCTCTCCCGCTCTCTCTCCCTCTCTCTCTCTCTCTCTCTCTCTCTCTCTCTCTCTCTTCTCTCTCTCTCTCTCTCTCTCTCCCTCTCTCTCTCTCTCTCCCCTCTCTCTCTCCCTCTCTCTCTCTCTCTCTCTCTCTCTCTCTCTCTCTGATTACCAATGTAACAACAAGTAATATATGTACCTCATAAGTCTATTTATATCACGAAGTTTACTGTGATTTCCTGTTTATAGAGTTGGTATTCGTCCATGGAAGAAAAACGCTGTGTTTCTTTTTAGTTTTTTGTTTTTGTTTACCCTGGGGGCATTTGCGCACACATTATATATATCTTTGTAAGTCTAGCAGATCATACCTTTCGATTGAGAGATTGAAGTTGGTTCATTCAGACACAGCTAAGGTAGGTAGTAAATATTAGCAAATACTCCAATATTGTCTGCTCATCGGAATGCATGTTTGATTCTTCCTGAGCTTCCATAATTGGTGCAATGGGGAAATATTTGACAGATGATCAGCATCTTTGATAAGATGGATCAATCTTTTATATTTTAGTCACTTCGAGGATCTCCTGTTTTGTTGAGATTCGATCAACCATAAACCTGCATCGGAATTGAATTGAATTGAAATTACAACAGTGCTTCACTATAAATATTCCATCTGTAGGCCTGATGCCTGGTTGTAATTAAGTTTTAGGAGAGACAAGCAACATTTTACTGAACTTTTACTAAGCAATGGTAGACCAATATAATTTTTGTTCAATCCAATACTTGTATGGGTTAGTTCACGCCTCACGGTGTGTTCTTCAAAACTGTCTAAAAATGAATATTACGTCACATATTAAATTAGTTATAATCCCAAATAATATGACTTAAACTGAACTGTTTGTGAATATCTGAATAAAAATATATTTAAACCTTTTATATTGCTATTCATTTGAACTATTAACCCATTATTACATTATGGTGTGTCCAATGTATCCAACAGATCTTGCATTTATAGGCAAAAGATCATTTATTTGCCTAATATATCTACACTTGATGTTCAGCCTTTGGATTTGAGGTGTTTTATCTATTAACACGCAATTTTGGTACAAATCTATATTACCAACATGGTGAAGGGCCCGTTTCTATGACTAATGGGGCATCCCTGGGTTGTCCTATGTGTTTATCAATCTGTTCCTTCTCTTACTGGCTTTTAGCAGTGACCGAAACCTGGAACTTGCTTTTTCCTAGAATTTCCCTCATATGCAAACTTTCTGTCTGCAAATCTTGTCCAAGTTTGGAATTCCCTTGTCAATCAACTTTCCTCGGATGCTTTATGTGTTGAGAGTTTCTTCTTCCTGTTCTTCTCCTTCTTTTTCTTCTTCTTTTTGCCTTGAATGCCATTGAAAATTTACTTCCCTGGGGTCCCTTTTGTGTTTCCTCTCCCTTCTTCATATTCTTCCCCTATTTCTTCTTCTACTTCTTCTTCTTCTTCTTCTAACTTTTAAATGTCTTCAAAGTTGTTGTGAAAAGTACTCATGTCTAGGGAAAAATATTGATTTTCAGTAGTGACCGAAACATGAAACTCGAGTTGCCCAACACAATTGTCCTATTCGTAATTTTGCAATTTGTAGCATGATAACGCAGCTTACACTGAAGAGGGTCAAACTAGTGGCCAGCCATCGGTTCAATGTATGACCTTTAAACCGATTTGCTTATTCTCATTTCCATCTACATTGTATAGTACATTCAGATATTGGTTCAAAGCCATGGCACATTAATACTCATTCACTCGGTTCTGAGCTATGACCATATACGGAACTTTAATATAGTTGATCGCTTTCCGGCCACATATGCTGAGGGTACCACCACCTCGGGATCAACTTCAAATTTTGTTTCAATACAATAAATTAAAAAGTCGCAAGATGTCTTCTGAGATTGCATTCCGTTCACACACCCATAGGTGACGCCAACTGGGGGCCAGCTGGATTCGTTTCCACGACAAAAACTATACAACACCTACGGATTCTTGCAAATTTTGTATAACGATACATGGTCACAAGGTGTTTGCTTGGCATTCCGTTCCGTCCACATACATCATGAAGGCCAAAATTAAATTTAGTTTTCTATCAATTAGAACGACTTCACGCATTTTTTTTTCTCCAAAATGGTGTGTGTATATCATGTCACAATAAGTTGCTTGGGGTCGCATTCCATATGTCGTAAACCTAAATTGCAGTTTCCCAAATTTGGAATATCAAAATCTTGCCACAATATGTTTGTTTGGTATTCTGTTCCGTCTACTTATATCCATGTATGGGGCCACCTGGAGGACAAACTTAGAAAGTTCGCATGCGGACATCATGCCCCAAGGTCGCACACACTAATAGTAGGTACTGCCTAGAGGACAAACTAAAAATTAGATTTCCAGGCAATACCAGTAATTCACTAGTGTCAAGCAATTTTGGGATAATCATCAGTTTCATTTTTTATGTTCATTGTTTAGATAATCATTAAATATAAACAATGTCTCTCGTCGCTGTATGTTCACTCGTACAAAAAATCCCATCTCTGTATCGAATCCAACATAAAACCCCTGACCATCAATTTCGGTGGTGCTTGTCACACTCAAATTCCCCCATCGTGAAAACATCATGCACATAGCGGAAGAGCGCCATAGCGGAACGGTATCAGAGCGGAACGGTATCATAGCGGAACAGTATCAGAGCGGAACGGTATCAGAGCGGAACGGTATCAGAGCGGAACGGTATCATAGCGAAATGATCAGGGTATCATAGTGGAGAACAGTTCTATGTCTGTGTGCATGTGCCGATGACATATCTTCTCAATAGCGGACCATCGCACATGTAGGCCTATTTGGGATGAAATTGACATGTCCCGTTAAAAGCGTCAGATTTTACTATCAATGACCATACTTCACAGATAAAGAATTTCTGCGTCCAAATCGACAAAACTAATGCATAGGACAATATTGACACCCAACTTTAGACAGGCAGTATCTAAAGACGATGTAATAAACCTCAGAAATACGCATTAGCGGGCAAAGATATAAGGTTGAAAAGAAGAAAATCTGCCAAGTCTGCCAAGTCTACATCATAGGTACTGCTGATGTTTATTACATCGTCTTCAGAGAATTTACTGTTTCGAGAAATCGTGCATCTTATAAAGTAATGATTGTTTACCAATAGGTATAGCGACAAACGGTACAAGTTCACGCAAAACGTCTTATAGTGGATGTAATCACATTATACAGTTAATATAGGAAAGTGAATCAAGTACCTACAATGCCCTTCTGTCAATATAGCAGTGACGGGAAATTGTCAGCTAGTGATCGAAAACCCTCAAATGAAAGACCATCGCAAACAGTGTGGGAAAATATTTATTGCAATTTTTATGATTTTATTACACAGAGTAAATTGTAAATAAAGCGTGGTATTCTATTGTGGTCCGTTGCAATCATATTTAGGCGCAGTGACCTCACACTTCCTTAATACATATATTTCAAACTTTGTATGCACTTCCCAATGCTTGATTCAAGCTTGAGGTGTGTATACTTGGAGTTTCAACACAAACTCACTGTTCCAATTTGCATTTCCACCAAAATGTTGGAAATTAAATGCAAGATTCAAATTGACTTGACTCTTATGGATTACATGTGCCATCTCCCAGATTTTGGTGAAACATGCACATTGGAACAATGAGTCTGTGCTGAAACTCAAAGTATACACACCTTGATATTGAATCAAGCATTGGAAAGTGCATAAAAAGTTTGAAACAGATGTATTAAGGCAGTGTGATGTCACTGGACCTATATGATTGCAACAGACCACCAAGGAATACCACGCTTTATTTGCAATTTACTCTGTCCAATAAAATCGTAAAAAATTACAATAAATATTTTCCCACACTGTTTGCAATGGTCTTTCATTTGATGGAAACTTTACTTGAGGGTTTACGATCACTTTAACTAATGCAATTAGCTTAAGCATATCCCGAGGTCTCTTGTATAAGGTAATCACCACGAAGTGAATCCAAATGTTCAATGCTTATTCTGCATGGACCTTGTCTGTACATATGGCTGATACATGTGTGATTTTACAAAGTATGCAATGAAGGTAAAATACGGAACAGGATATCCATAAGAAATATATAATTACTTTCTTGTACGAGAGAAGCGGCCAATAGATTTCAGTGATGCCGACCAGACATTTTGATGTTCCTAATCGTTTTTTCCCGTTCTAATTTCTTACTTATTTGATGTACAAACATGAACATTGGACACAGTATTCCAATCATGTAGATATTCAAAAGGCTGCCTCAAATTGTATAAGTTCGGCCCTGTTCATGTATTATTTATGATTTATTGGAGAGGTCTAGTTTTTGGAGATTGTTTCAATCTTTCAACCTTGCACGACGACAAAATGACTTCTAAGCCCTAACTAAAAAACCCGAGGCAAATTATTTATATTCAAATGGTAAAGTTCTTTATTCCAAAAAGGCAAGCTTGTTTGATGAAAACTGATAGAGTTATTAGCGAGTGATTTTAAGGACTATACTTTTCTAAATGACATTATTTATCTTTAAATAAATCGATTCCAGTAGTAAATCCGAGAAAGTTATTTACTTATCTAAATTCATTGAATCAGTAGCTTTCAGAAAAGTAACCTTAACATTTCCTGGGGTCTGTTGTATAAGGTAATCACCAGGCAATAAATACAAATGTTCAATGCTTATTCTGCATAGACTCTGTCTGTACATATAGTTGATACATGTGTGATTTTACAAAGTATGCAATGAAGATAAAATACGGAACAGGATATCCATCAGAAATATATAATTACTTTCTTGTACGAGAGAACGGCCAATAGATTTCAGTGATGCCGAGCAGACATTTTGATGTTCCTACTCCTTGTTTCGCGTTCTAATTTTTCACTTATTTGATGTATAAACATGGTGGACGTTTCGTCCCCGAGGCCCGCCCCCTGTACAGACCTTTTGGTCTTTGATATATGTTGGCATTTGTGGGAAGTTGATGCTTGGTCGACATCGGGCCTTACAGACTAGTCTTTTGTGTTAATTGCCGTCATTTACATCTGACGACGATACAGCTCACCAATCGCCAATGTACGAGTTGTCACAGCGAAACAGCTCACCAATTACCAGTATACGAGTTGTCAGAGCATTTCCATCATAGCTCTCTATATTTGTATCTAATACCGCTTATGCCGGTGCTAGGGGCCGTGTGGTCATATCATCCAAGTTGCCATATGAACAGGTACAATAAAAGCGTACCTGAGATACAACACATATCACGAATCGTTAGATTCTTGGTTTGTGCTTTAGAATAGGTTTACCAGAAGACTATTCTGTGAAGTCATGTGACGCAGTCAGTATGTCGGCACCTCTTCCCACTTCCCTTATATGTGTTGTAATTCCAATCATGTAGATCTTCAAAAGGCTGCCTAAGATTTTATAAGTTCGACCCTGTTCATGAATTATTTATGATTTAGTGGAGAGAGGTCGAGTTTTTGTAGATTTTTTCAATCTTTCAACTTTGCACGACGATAAAATGACTTTTAGGCCATAACTAAAAAAACTGAGGCAAGCTATTTATATTCAAATGGTAAAGTTCTTTATTCCAAAAAGGCAAGTTTGTTTGATGAAAACTGAGACAGTTATTAGCGCGTGGTTTTGAGGACTGTACTTTACTAAATGACATGATTTATCTTTAAATAAATCGATTCCAGTAATAAATCCGAGAAAGTTATTTATTTATCTAAATTCCTTGAATCAAGGGCTTTCAGAAAAGTAACCTTAACATTTCCTGGGGTTTGTTGTATAAGGTTATCACCAGGCAGTAAATACAAATGTTCAATGCTTATTCTGCATAGACTTGAACATACGGTTGATACATGTATAATGTCACAAGGTATGCAATGAAGATGAAATACGGAACAGGATATCCATAAGAAATATATAATTACTTTCTTGTACGTGAGAAGCGGCCAGCCGATTTCAGTGATGCCGACCAGACATCCTGATGTTCCTAGTTCCTTTAGACAAATCCGTACGATGGACTTGTATTCTTTTTTTCTTAATGAATTTCCAAATTGTAATCCGTAACACAGTAATTCAATTACGGTTTGATTGTTGATTGTGGCTGTTCCTATACACATCAGAAACGTCCTGTATTACACGATGTTCACACGGCCCCTAGCCACGCGTTAAAGCGCAATAAGACACATGATATGGAATGTAGCAGTGTATGGTAAGTCGTGTTCAGCACTATTTTGGCCATAGCGCGTTGATACAACCAACTACGATATGATTAGCTGGACATGTGTAATTAGCCATGAAAACCCATCATTTATAGGAAAATAATCGTCCCCTCGTGGCAAAAGACATGGTACAAAACACATGCTGCTCACCCACTTGAGGCCCCTAATTTGAGGAACATTGTCATATCAGTTTCTGCAAAAATGTTTTGTAACGTTCACTGAAATCATAGTTTTTCCAGAAAAGCAAATGCTACTGGGCGACATAGTGCAATTTGCGGGAACCCTCGACGGAAAGTGGGCTTGTATGGGGCGCCGATATTCCCGGGTGAAATTACATAAACCCATCCAGAAGACTCCGGTCCGGCCAGTGGTTTTCTCTGTACTTAAAATGGACGGTAACAGAAGACACATTGCTGTAGATAGCTTTTCCTGTACGTACTTCATTCCAGCTTACAAAATTGTGACGCTGTACCGGTGGCAACATGACAGAGGATCTTATTTTTTAAACTGGAAACCGTCAAACATTCTCTTTTATGCTGCCCCAACAAATAGGTACATAATAACAACTCACCAGATTTTAAGGACAATTATGACAATGGGGCAATCGAAATGTCTCCAAATCAAAACAGAGAACTCAAAGTTTGGGTTCCACCGGGTACAGCTTAGTGCATTTTACTTATCCACGCCGTTAAACCATATAGCTGAACATCGAAGATCGAATCTGACGCCTACTACAAATACAGTTAAATATAATTTCTCACAGAAGTTAATTGACAATGCGTGACCCTACAGGTTATTCGATAGGATGTTTATATTACTAAAACAGTATTCAGAACCGACAACAATTCCCTCATGTTAAACTGTCAGCCTCGAACATAACATACATGTAGCCTACTGTACATCATACAAACCGATAATAAGATACAGTAAGAAAAGCTTATGAAACCATAAATTTTCACTCAAGAAAAAAGTTAATATAATAAAATTGGTAAATGAAAAGTCGAACTTTATGCAATTGTATGGTGGCTAAGTATTCAACCTTTACTTGAAAATATGGTGGCTAAGAATTGATATTTCACAATATGTATAGGCCATATGCAGGTACTACTGGAATATTGCTATCCAGATGTGGGTATTTAACTATTTTACAAAGTTGTAATTATCTATCTTGCATTAAAATCGATGCGAGATAAATGTCTTTTAATCTTTATAAAGGTATAGGTCTAATATTATTATTACTTTGGCTATCAGTCCTTTCCTTCAAATCCAGTAAAAACGGATATCATACTAATTAAATCATATCAGTGATAAGTGATGATTGAAGAGCCTTGGCTACGGCATGCGTATACATGATAAGATTTATATATTTATATTTTTCATCACTCTTTCGCGGATGGTCGATTCCCACTTCCAGTGTTTTGTTCTCTATACAAATACGATAAGTTGGGTCGCAAACAGAATGCCAATTTGACTGTGTCATCTTGTTCAGTATTCATGGCTGAAGAAAGTTATTCTTTTTATGATTTGGAATGTTGTAGTAGGTGGGTCCCTTCAAACCCCTTATCTACCCGATCTTAAACATCTTCCAGTTCAAGCTACCAGGATGGTACGAAATTTATATTAAATATAGAAGAAACAGAAGACTGAAATTCTATTATTAGAGTTTACTATTTTTTTATTATAAAATATTGCCAATAAACACAAAATATGTATTGGCATGAATTGCTATCGACATAAAATGTGGAAACTGTATTCCTAAAATGTAGTTCAAGCAGCCATAAGCGGGACACTGCATGACCAACAGTTTAGCCTTGATAAAACTAAATATGGTAGCTAGAGAAACCACAAAGGAGTTGAAACTTCCTCCAAGACGTTGAACAGACGAGAAGCAGTAGCTTGAAAAACCACAGAGGAGTTGTAACTCCCTGCGGAAGTTTAACACACGAGGAACGACAGCTTGAAATATTACCAAACGAGATTTGATCTCTCTCTCTCTCTCTCTCTCTGGTACTTCGCTCTGCTAAAAGTGGATGCCATCCAGTTGCAACCACGTTTGGTACATGTAGTTCCGATGTGAAACCGATATCTTCTAGAAATTGTAATACGATTCCAATGACTGTACTGGTGACGTCACCAAGACGTAATCTTATCGGAACGTGTTTCACGGCTGAATCCTCAACTGATGCTTGATTGTATAATTGATGAAGCAACATTGGGAGGTTGTAGGCCTATTGTCAGTCTTTTGTCCACACCATGGTGAATATTACCCTAAGGAGTGGTAGTATTTATTCATATTTATATCAGCTCGAAAGCAGCCTAGCCTTGGACATCGGGCAATATGTTGTTTCAAGATCGAGCATGCATTTATGTGAAGAATATCATCATATCTTGCTGACATCATTGAAATCGTTGACCGCTTCAATCTTGTTGGAAACCATCTTGTGTTTTCATTATTTTTATTTCATACACAATTGGAACTGGTGATAACTGTCATACGAAATAGCTTTTCCGATTATTGAAGCGGAAATTCTTGTAAGGGCGACGGCTGATTGTTGAATGTCGGGTCTGATGCTTTCATGAGGAATTAAACCACTGGAAGAATAGCTGAATACATAATGATATTTTCACAATGTTCATCGTCAAATTTCAGTCGAAAATTTTATTATTTTTTGTTTCGCCGATTTTAGAAATCAGTGATGGAGCTGCGAAGTGTCTCCGTGTTGTGTCTGCTGGTATTTTTGTTGGCGTCTATGTAAGTATTTGCTAATTCAATTATTCGATTTAATCGGAAGCTCGCAACAAGACTATCGCCTCATCTGACTTCGTCAGTCAATATCTACTCGATAAATATTAACTATTACTTTGATCAATAGTAACTACTCACGAGAGAGATATTAATATATACAGATATACGGAATACCTCCTCGTATGTCAGTGAAATAAACTGTTGAACTTTTAGGGTATATTTCTTCGTAATAAGGGAATATTTGCTTATTACATATACATAAATATTTTAAAGAAATGTTGCCTTATCACAACTTGACATACTCTAATATGAAAGCGCCTGCATATTGTCATATTCATAGGAGAACAGATATAGATCAGCCAACAGGGGTGCACAGTTACTACTCAATGGAATACCTATATGCTGTCAAATTTCACATGAATATTTTTAATGAGAAATTCAAGGAATGATATCCCGTGTGTGTTACGTGTGTAGTAGAGCTAAAGAATGCTTTATGGCTTCTGGTATCAATATACGGGCGATCAGTTTTCTTGAACACGGATACTATTAATGAACAAGACGGTACAGAGGGAGTTACGGCATTCTTCCATTGATTGATGTATAACAGTCAGGGAACAATTTGTGCAAGTGATCACTCTGTCACGTCTTGAAGTGATTCACTTGTACAAGTGATCACTACGGAAACTCTTAAAGTGATTCACTTGTACAGATGATCACTACGCACACTCTTGAAGTGATTCACTTGTACAAGTGATCACTACCCTTACAAACCAATAAGCTGGGGAATTGGTGGGGTTTATGTGGGGCAAGCTGTGTAGGGATCATGTGGGGAATGTGTAGGACAGTCAATGTGGGGAATGTGTAGGGATTTGGTAAAATCCCCACATTGGACTTAGTCATGGAAAAGGAGTTTCTTAATGCTGCTTAGCTGAATTAAATCCCCGCACTATCCCAACCTCAGCCCCACGTGTTCCCTACATGTGGGGATGATGCGGGGAACTATATTTAAATCTGGTATGGGATAGACCCACAATATTTCTGCAGTAAGTCAAGCATGGCACAGAAAACCCCACAATATCCCCACGTGGGGAATCTGCGGGGCAGAAAAGCCCACAACATCCCCACGTGGGGAATCTGTGGGGCAGTAATTCCAGCATGGGACGGAAAACCACAATATCCCCAAATGGGGAATCTGCGGGGCAGAAAACCCCACAATATCCCCACGTGGGGAATCTGCAGGTCAGTAATTCCAGCATGAGAGAGAAAACCCCACAATATCCCCATGTGGGGAATCTGTGGGGCAGTAATTCCAATATGGGAGAGAAAACCCCACAATATCCCCACGTGGGGAATCTGCGGGGCAGAAAACCCCACAACATCCCCAGGTGGGGAATCTGCGGGGCAATAATTCCAATATGGGAGAGAAAACCCCACAATATCCCCACGTGGGGAATCTGCAGGGCAGAAAACCCCACAACATCCCCACGTGGGGAATCTGCGGGGCAGTAATTCCAGCATGGGAGAGAAAACCCCACAACATCCCAGGTGGGGAATCTGCGGGGCAGTAATTCCAATATGGGAGAGAAAACCCCACAATATCCCCACGTGGGGAATCTGCGGGGCAGAAAACCCCACAACATCCCCACGTGGGGAATCTGCGGGGCAGTAATTCCAGCATGGGACAAAACCCCACAATATCCCCACGTGGGGAATCTGCGGGGCAGTAATTCCAATATGGGGCAGAAACCCCCACAAAGAGGTGTGGCAACGTCTCCACAGTAACCCTAGGGGATGGCTCGGGGTGGTCGCCCCCGAATGTACCAACAATGGGTTATTTTCGGGGTAGTTATTTGGGAGTGGGGAATGAATTGGGCAGAGCACTCTGCAGTATCCTCACAAATGGGGAAATTACGGGGCAGGGTGCACAAAACACCATCTGTACAGAATTTTTGGGGTGTGGGGGAGGGGGCATCTTCTATTTGAAAGGGCATGCCATTTGTACAGACTGTCTAGTCTGTCCCGATTCCTCCTGCAATATCATCCATCCCTTAAAATAACCACCAGCAGAAGCAAAATCCACGCGTATTTCACCTTTTATTCTTTAACAGCATAAAATATATATTGTACCATGTCTTAAAACACCCGAGCACAAAATAGGAAGCACAATGAAAGTCTGTGTCAAGTAGAATGTTTTTTTTTCATCCCTCAAAGGTTTAAAAAAATCTGTCTTGGTCTTTTCCCACCTGTTGTGGGATGGCCTTTAGCATTCCTTGGGGGACTGTCGTTGTCATCGTCAGAGGATGACAAATCCACAGCAGATGAGAGTGAAGCTGAAGAAGAGTCCACCAGTTCTTCCGACATGTGGAGATCATGCTTCTTCATTGGTGTTCTCTGGCGTACTCTACCTGACCTTGCTGCATCATGGCATTTCTAAGTGATGCGTCTCCTTACTTTGGACCAAAGTGTGCCCTTGAACTGGCTGCAAACATAAGCTGGAAGTCAAACAATGAAAAACGATTAGTATATTCTGAATGCCCGAGCTATCATAATAAATTAATACAAGAAACAAATATGGTTGAGCATACAGAAAACGTCGACTCAGCTCAAAAACATTTGTGCACATCTACACATGGTACCGACCATATGTACCAAATTTCAAAAGAATCCATCGAAAAGTCTGAGACGAGTTGCATTCACGAGGATAGTATGTGGCAAATAAAAGATTTCAGACCAAAATCAAGGGAGTAACTCAAGAAACTGTTGAATCAACTCGAAATAAGTTTGGCACCAATCATGTGCACCTAATTTCAAAAGAATGCAATGAAACCCCCAGGACGAGTTTCGTTGACGAGGACTAGGTGCCAAATAAAAGCATTCCAGACTAAAATCAAGGGCGGATAACTCAAGAAAGCGTTGAATTGGTTCGAGAAAAGCTTATGCACATCTACACATGATACAGATCATGTGTACCGAATTTCAGAAGAATCCATTGAAAACTCTGGGAAGAGTTGTGTTGATGAGGACAGTAGGTGCCAAATACAAGGATTTCAGACCAAAGTCAAGGGGAGTAACTCCAGAAAACGTTGAATCGGACCGAAAAAAGTTTGTGCACATCTACACATGGTACCGATCATGTGTACCAAATTTCAGAAGAATCCATTGAAAACTCTGAGAAGAGTTGCGTTGATGAAGACAGTAGGTGCCAAATACAAGGATTTTCGACAAAAATCAAGGGGAGTAACTCAAGAAAACGTCGAATCGGGCCGAAAAAAGTTCGTGCACAATTACACATGGTACCGATCATGCATACCAAATTTCAGAAGTATCCATTGAAAACTCTGGGACGAGTTGTGTTGACGAAGACAGTAGGTTCCAAATACAAGGATTTCAGACCAAAATCGAGGGGAGTAACTCAAGAAAACGTCGAATTGGGCCGAAAAAAGTTTGTGCACATATTCACATGGTACCGATCAGGTGTAACAAATTTCAGAAGAATCCACTGAAAACTCTAGGACAAGTTGCATTGACGAGAAAAAGTTAACAGACGGACGACGCTATACCATAATACGTCCCGTCAAATTTGACGGGCGTATAAAAAGTGTTATAAAACATTTCATCAGAAGGCAATATGGATCTGTTACTGGGAATATATTTGAAACAACTTTGAAACTCTTAACCCCTTAGCCTAATGTACAGTAAGTCAAGGGGCTGACCCTGAAACATGCCAGGTAAATAACAACAAAAAATTGTTGGGGACATCACTTTAGACGTTTTTTTTTTTTTTTCAAAATGAGCTACAAATAACTGGTTTGGCACCCCTTTCCCCACAGCTGGTGGGACATAAACACCTCTTAGAAATGAACAGGATATCACAGTTTTTTCTCAGACATGCAGTGATAATAAGATTTCCTCACCTCCAGGTGTAACTTCCTAAGTTGTAGGAGAGGATAACTGGTATTCACATGAGGTCCACAAGCCGATCTAATCCATTATCCTGTTACCAATGCACACAATGAGAGTGGGGTCCAGTATTTGCCTGTTCCTATAGATCATTGAAATACAAACACAATTAGATAAAACTCAATCAGGGCAGTATGCATTCTGTAGCAAATTATTGTCACTGCATGAACTGGTTAGGGATACTACCAAAATAGAGTACTCTCGCTGAACAAGAAAAGACAATAACCAATAAGCTGTTCCATCAACTTTTAATGACCCGCACAACTGGGATGAAAATTCAATTCTACATGGTCTGGTGCCAATTTTATTTAATAAATTGATTATGTCAAAAAGTTCTTAAACTTTAGTACAGTGTATTTTGTGAACTAACTGTCCTCCGATAATTACTGGAGGATACATTTTATTTCTTTAAATTTTTATTCATAGCAATTTATCTGTATTTCCTAAAGTTATAATCTTATGAAAGTCAGTTACGGGTAGGAACAGCTCGCTGTGAAGCTGGGTTGTCTGAGACAGCAATATCGCATATTTACCTATAATCGTCCTTGAATTATACTAATCGACAAATTAAACATATTTAACTCCATCTGTCCATGTACACTGCAAATTTATCTCACAGTTATAACAGACCTGCTTGTATCTATATAATCCATAAAATCTGATTAAATTCAGCCCTAGTACAGCGATAGGACGAATAACATAAACTTGTGCAACTTAGTTTACAATTGTTTTGTGACTAGGTGAAATAATTTGTCAAAATCGATTAAAATCTCACCGAAATATCAAGTATTCCCATATCATGGATTTTCACCAATCAACGGTACTCATTTAGAAATACCATTATCTTCACATGTAATCATGTATTCATGAATACATGTAATGCAAGTACATGTACATGTTGCAGAGGAAATGTACCAGGATCTAATTATAGAGTATAATCCATGAACAGAAGTAAATTAGCAGCCTGACTTATGTCCTGTATGTGTACATGTAACCGACATAAGTTTATACATGTATTGTGATGTCACAACACAAGCCATTTTGTTATGACGTCACGTCATAATAGTATACTGCAACAAGTAAGTGCAGCCAATGTACCATTTTATCAACTGTTTAAGTATACATGCAGCTGCCCCACACAAACCCTACGTTATCCCCACGAGGAAAGTTCCAAACCACGCTTCGCCCCACACGAACCCCACGCGCCCACCAATACCCCACAGTTTCCCTACGCAATCCCCACGTTTATGTTTGTAAGGGTATACAGGCCTTGTCTGCAAGATATCTAGAGAACTACTTGACAGAAGTTCTAGAGAACTACTGGACAGAAGTTCACCAAACTTGGATGAAAGCTTCATTGGGATAGCTCCCTCGTCAGTTTAGATTTTGGTGTGTGTTTGTGCCTGCGCTCATCCGGTGTCCGTCCGTCCGTCTGCTTCTACTTGTATATATATATACCTTGTCTGCAAGATATCTGGAGAACTACTGGACGGAATTTCACCATACTTCGAAGCTTCATGGGATAGCCCCCACATCTGGTTACGTTTTGCTGTGTGTACGAGCATTTATTCGTGTCCTGTGTCCGTCCTCCCGCCCGTACATCTACTCCTACATGTATATACAAGCCTTGTCTGCAAGATTTGTGGAGAACTACGAGACGGAATTTCTGGAGAACTACTAGGCGGAATTTCCCCAAACTTGGACGGAAGATTCATCGCGATGGCCTCCTCATCTGATTAGGTTTTTATTTGTGTGCGCTCATTCATCCGTTTCTGGACATCTTTTTCACATGTTTGTACAGGTCTGCTCTTGTCTACAAGATATGTGGAGAACTACCGGTAGAAATTTCGCCAAACTTGGAGGGAAGCTTCATTGGAATGGCCTTGTGATCAAATTTGGTTTTGTGACTTTGCGTAGATCCATGCAAAATGTGCTTCTCTCTGTCCAATTTTCGTTCACTCCATATCTTGGAAACTACTGAAGACAGATGCATGAAACTCCTACATAGTAAGGCATGTATCTTATGTATGTGTGCCTCTTTTATGTTTTGCAACTTTCCTATAAGGTGATCAGTTTAGAAATGATTGATGCTTCGCAATTACATGTATTTCACATTGGCTGGGCGTTGCAGGTGTCGGAAATCCGCTGATTGCTATATAAATCCCGACTCCTCACTGGACTACTGCAACAATGAAAATCACCTGTTGGCAATTAATATTTTCAGATGTACAGCTATGTTAAGGATACCTATTGGTACATTCATTTTATAGCACTTTCCCTTAAATAATGTGCCCACTGAAGGCAAGGTGGGAGGTTGGCAGAAACGTATGTTTTTGCTTAAAAAAACAACAGCATAGGCTTTATGCCGGAGAGGCAACTCAAGGGTCAAAGCGAACCTCTAGTTTGTCACTATTGTTTGGTAAGTACGCCATCAAAACTTACTGAAATCAGAAGCCGGTAAATAAGCAATACGATAGAGACTGTTTCAATGACATTGATTTAGAATTATGGCGGACAGAAAATGTCAACTTTAAGATTTTGAGGAAAATCACTATACTTGCGGATGCTTGTAGATGGTCCCCATGTGACGTTACACAGTGATGACGGCAAAATAAATATTGGTATCTGGCGTTTTCCCAACCAAATTGACACCTATCGTTAAAAGCTGGAAGAGAACAAGTTTAGCTGTTCCATTACCGGTACCCTTTCTGAAGGATGAAAATTCGTGCTTCGTCGGGCTCTGTTCAACCGGATTTGTCTGGAATAACGCACCATATCTCAAGATCGCGACAGGACTCGTTAAAAAGTACGCATGAGAAGCATTCGAATGCTTCAATATGTTGTATTTCGGGGGCGGTGGTGGTGAATTAATTTTGTAAAAACAACACCATTTTTCTTTCCAAGGCCGCTCGCCTACAATGGAGATAATCTGAGGTATTGAGATGTGTGAACCTGTATAACCACAATGAAACACACCATCTATATTTAAATCGAAAATAAAACACGTGTTACAATTATCTCAACGATAACAACAACACTACAACACCAACAATACAAGTAGCATGTAATGCGGTTAGTTATCTCGAGACTCTAGCAAAGTACACTGCACATGACTGAGCACAGGCTGGTGTCATCAGATCCATGACCGGTTTCCTGGAGTTGAATTGGATAAATTGGGCAATGTATCTGAATTAGGGAAGGTAGTTCACACAGTAGATGGATGTCGAATTCAATTGGCAACAGTCGTGTCCAGCTAAAAAATCAAATCAAATCAAATAATATAGATTCATGGTGAAGGAAACGTTATAATTAACAATTTCAGAGCTGTAAGTTCAGTTGACAATTGCTTCAAAGCTGAGTGCAACAAATATCAGTTTGCAATTTATATCCAATTGTCACTTTCTTGATCAAGAAAAAATACTAGTGCAGGATGGATCAGTCCCGTGCGAGACTCGAACCCTCGCTCACAGAGTTTGGCACCAAATCGCCAGCAGTAGATGCAAGCGCTATAGACCACTCGGCCACCTCAGCTTTCACTAGGTATATATATCAGTTTGCCAGCCTGAGTTGAATTTGACAAGAAAACCTCAAATTACGGTTGATCACTGGAAAGTTCCACCCGCACAGCAAATTTTAACGGTCCACCAGTGGCCCGCCATCGGCTGTACTGGTGGCCCTTTGATGGCCACCGCCAGAGAACCACCACAATTTTGCTCATCGACCCACCAATGGCCCGATTACTTCGGTCCACCAGTGGCAGCCACTTCTGTCCCGACGGTCGGTTTCCACTGGTGGCCCATTGTTGGTCACCGTCGAAGGACCACTAAAGTTTTGCTCATCGGCCCACCGGTGGCCCGATTACTTCGGTCCAGCAGTGGCTGCCACTGTTGACCCAATTGTTGGCTTGACAATGGCTGCTATTGCTCACACGGCTGTTGATCAATCTTGCGATGATGTAAATACTCTAATAATTCAATGATAGGAAGTGATTTCCCCAGTGATTGAATTATTAGAGTATTTCCAGCATCACAAGAATGTTTCTGATTGATCAACATTCGAGTGAGCAGTGGTACCCATTCCCCGAATTCCTCGAAATCCTCAAATATTTCAATCACATCCAATTTTTAGACAAAATAAATCATTAAAGTAAATTTAATCACCCTCTAAAATCATTCAAATGATTAAGAAATAATGGATTATTTGTTGATTTTGGACCATTTCTCGAAGTGTACTAAATAAATATGATCATAAATATTTATTTAGTACACTTCACTTAGTACAAATCAACAAATAATCCATTATTTCGTAATCGTTATGATTTCACAGGGTGATAAATTTAGTGTCATGATCGTATTTTGTCCAAAAATTGCTATCCATCCCATTTTGTGTATGGTCATATTCAGGATGTATACATTAACAGCATGCATGCAGTAAAGTATCCTGACTATAAGCTGTTTTTTTTTCTCATTTTGCTGGTCACAAAGATGAAAAGTTATGCCCGTAACATTAGCCCTATCCCCTTCTCGTGACATATTTCTTTGTAATTTTGATACGGACACTGACGAGATCAAATTTGCAATTTCAAATTTCGTTGGCCAGTATTTATACATTCAGATACTTAATATAAGCCAAACTGAAACTCGCTAATTTTCATCCATCCATTCACACGGTTGAGTACTTATGTCTCCCCCATGTTGGGTAGGAGACATCTGGTGTTTGTGCTTCTTGTCTGTCTGTCTGTCTGCCAGTCTGTCTATACCTTTGTCCGTCCCCTTTCCTCTTCTGAGAATTACTGTGCGGAATTTTGCCAAACTTGGATCAAAGCTCCAGTGGGACAGCCCCCTCATCTGATTAGGTTTCGGTGTGTTTGCGTTCGTTCGTCCATGTCCGGTGTCCGTCCCTCCGTCCGTCCACCTACGTCTACACGTATACAGGACTTGTCTGCAAGATATCTGCAGAATTACTGAATAGAAGTTCACGAAACTTGGGTGAAAGCTTTATTGGCATAGTCCCCTCATCTGGTTAGAGTCGTCCGTTCGTCCGTGTCTTGTGTCCGTCCGTCCATCTAGTTGTACGTGTATATACAGGCCTTGTCTGCAAGATATCCAGAGAACTACTGGACAGAAGTTCTAGAGAACTACTGGACAGGAGTTCACCAAACTTGGATGGAATCTTCATTGGCATAGCTCCCTCATCAGTTTAGGTTTTGGTGTGTGTTTGTGCCTGCGATCGTCCGGTGTCCGTCAGTCCGTCTGCTTCTACATGTATATATAAACCTTGTCTGCAAGATATCTGGAGAACTACTGGACGGAATTTCACAAAACTTCGAAGCTTCATGGGATAGCGCCCACATCTGGTTACGATTTGCTGTGTGTGCGAGCATTAGTTCGTGTCCTGTGTCCGTCCTTCCGCTCGTACATCTACTCCTACATGTATATACAAGCCTTGTCCGCAAGATATGTGAACTACGGGACGGAATTGCTGGAGAACTACTAGACGGCATTTCCCCAAACTTGGACGGAAGCTTCATTGCGAAGGCCTCCTCATCTGATTAGGTTTTTATTTGTGTGCGCGCATTCATCCGTTTCTGATGCCCGTCTTTTTTACATGTATGTACAGGTCTGCTCTTGTCTACAAGATATGTGGAGAACTACGGGACGGAATTTCTGGACAACTACTAGACGGAATTTCCCCAAACTTGGACGGAAGCTTCATCGCGAAGGCCTCATCTAATTAGGTTTTTATTTGTGTGCGCGCATTCATCCGTTTCTGATGCCCGTCTTTTTTACATGTATGTACAGGTCTGCTCTTGTCTACAAGATATGTGGAGAACTACCGGAAGACATTTCGCCAAACTTGGAGGGAAACTTCATTGGAATGGCCTTGTGGTCAAATTTGGTTTTGGTGTGACTGCTTGCGTAGGTCCATGCAAAATGTGCTTCTGTCTGCCCAATTTTCGTTCACTCCGTATCTTGGAAACTACTGAAGGCAGATGCCTGAAACTTCTATACAGTAAGACATGTATCTTATAGGTGTGCCTCTGTTATGTTTTGCAACTTTCCTATAAGGTGATCAGTTTAGAAATGATTGATGTTTCACAATTACATGTATTCCACATTGGCTGGGCGTTGTAGGTGTCGGAAATCCGCTGATTGCTATATGAATCCCGACTCTTCACTAGACTACTGCAACAATGAATATCACCTGTTGGCAATTAATATTTTCAGATGTGCAGCTATGTTAAGGGTACTTATTGGTACATTCATTTTATAGCACTTTCCCTTAAATAATGTGCCTACTGAAGGCAAGGTGGGAGGCTGGCAGAAACGTATGTTTTTGCTTAAAAAAACAACCAGCATAGGCTTTATGCCGGAGCGGCAACTCAAGGCTCAAACCGAACCTCTAGTTTGTCACTATTGTTTGATAAATTCAAGAGCTACGCCATCAAAACTTAATGAAATCAGAAGCCAGTAAATAAGCAATACGACAGAAGCAGTTTCAATGACATTGATTTAAAATTATGACTGACAGAAAACGTCAACATTAAGACTTTGAGGAAAATCACTATTTTTGCGGATGGCTGTAGATGGTCCCCATGTGACGCCACACAGTGTTGACGGTAAAATAAATATTGGTATCTGGCGTTTTCCCAACCAACGATGAGCAAATCGATACCTATCGTTTAAATCTGGAGGGAAGCTAAGTTCAGCTGTTTCGTTACCGGCGCCCTTTCCGACGGATGAAAATTCATGCTTCACTGGGTTCTGTTCAACCGGATTTATCTGGGGCAACGCACCATATTTCAAGATCGCGACAGGGCTCTTTGAAAGGTACGGACAAGAAGCATTAAATGCTTCAGTATGTTGTTGCTGTATGTAGGGGGCGGTGATGATGAATTAATTTCCTAAAATAACACAATTTTCTGTCCAATGTCGCTCGTCTACAAGGGAGATAATCTGAGGTATTGAGATGTGTGAACGCATGTGAATATAAACACAATGAAACACACCATATGTATTCAAATCGCAAATAGGACATGTGTTAAAATTGTCTGAACGATAACAATAGCAATACATCAACAATAACAACAACAATACAATCGAGGCTCCGGCAAGGTATACTGCACATGACTGAGTGCATGTTGGTGTCGTCAGATCCATGACTGGTTAGCTTTTTGTCATTTTTATCTGACAGTTCGATTTCTCGCATGTAATTCACAAGTCACAAAGACAAACACAATATCAAGTGACTTTTAATTTTTACCTGTATATGACGAGATTCTGCTGGTGGACGTTTCGTCCCCGAGACCCACCCCTTGTACAGACCTTTTGATCTTTGATATATGTTGGCATTTGTGGGAAGTTGATGCTGGGTCGACATCGGGCCTTACACACTAGTCTTTTGTGTTAAATGCCGTCATTTTCATCTCACAGCGAAGCAGCTCACCAATTACCAATATACGAGTTGTCAGAGCATTTCCACCATAGCTCTCTAGATTTGTATCTAATACCGCTTATGCCGGTGCTAGGGACCGTGTGGCCATATCATCCAAGTTGCCACATGAACAGGTACAATAAAAGCGTACCTGAGATACAACACATATCACGAATCGTTATATTCTTGGTATGTGCTTTAGAATCGGTTAACCAGAAGACTATACTGTGAAGTCATGTGACTCTGTCAGTATGTCAACATCTCTTCCCACTTCCCTTATATGTGTTGTAATTTTCGCTAACCTTAAGTGTTCATGTTTGCCTCTTCATTATTAACCTCATCTGGGGTTGGGGGGGGGGGGCGAAATGGCCCCCTGCCGAGAAAATAATATTAGAGAGCTGAACCTCCGTGACTTTATAGTTTATCATATTGGGGTCATTTTGAGCCTATATGCATATCCTCCCGAGCTGAGTATCATGGGATGGCGGCCACGTGGGGTACCAGAAAACTCATGTTTTGTCATATTTCTTCAAAATTTCTGCTTTTTTGCTTGGAAAACTGGGCAAAAACAATTTTATTTCACATCACATTAATATTTGCTAATTTATCATGCAGTTTTTGCGGAGAAATTGCATAAATGTAAAATTCGAAAATCTGACGGAAAAAAGACCAAAAAGGTCATTTTTCAAATGATCTCATCAAAGCGGCCATCTTGAGTTTGTTTTACACTTTTGGTAGAGCTTGACCCAAGGGTATAGTGTGGCAAGTTTCTGCCCCCTAACAGTCCGGGCCAACTCCTAAATGAGTAACCTATCGCCCATTCTGGCAATTTGTTTCCAGATCAGGAAACACAACATATTGTTTCCTAAACAGGAAACCACATGAAGTTTCCAGAAGAGGAAACACTTTAACGTTTCCTAAATAGGAAATGATCTAATGTTTCCTGAATAGGAAACACTATATATACTTCCTAAACAGGAAACACTGCATGGTTCATTTCCACACTTTTGAAAAACATGTTACACATAAATGTGTATTAAACATACCTTTTTAGCAAACAGTACTGTCGGTTGTTCTCGAGACATTTTTCACTGATTTATGAAATTGTATCCATGTGTACATGTGTGTCTGTGTGCCAATAACAAGGACAGAATAGACAAACATATAAATTGAATTCATAGCTGCATCAATTGTAGATGTACACATTCTAGTTTTTTTTGTTCTGTTTTAAACACAGTCCATGGCAACTGCATAACTGAATATAACCACTATATTCTAAAATACCAACAGCACTGAAAAACATCTATGTGCTGGTCTGAAGGTTGTTCAAATTTATCTTTCTGGATTTTTAGTGTCAAACCCAGATTCTGTCTATTATGATAACTTGGGTATTTAATTGTAGTGAACATTTGGTCTCCTTCCCTGTAATACTTTCCCCTCTGAGTCAAGTAGTTCAATGTGTGTTTAACAGACATAAAACTCTGGAGTCAATTGCTATCTCTCACAGCTTCAAATTTGCACTCATCAGTTCATGGAGCTAGGCCTATTCATTAAAGTGGGTGTCACTATACAGATAAAATTGTGTTACAGACCAGATGGCTGGGTCAGCCAGCCAAACAGATTGGCCTGTGATAAAATCTCTGTGGAAACTACATGTACATGTAACCTGCCCTCTGGCTAAAAAACCAGATAGGAAACATCACAAATTTTAAAACTGTAGAATACTGGAATGTATGGGGAGGAATCCCTGACATTATGGCACATGACATTTCAGCACGTAATATTTTGCCACAAAATAAAGAGGGAGGCATTTCGGGGTGCGACATTTTGTCAATTTCGTCTGTTAAATCTAAACAGACCTGTTATAATTGGGCAGTATCCAGGTTTGAGTTAATGAATGCACAGAAATATTGGGAAGATTTTATAGGTATTTTTGTTGGTGTCAATTTAGTTTTTGTACAAAA
This sequence comes from Hanleya hanleyi, assembly GCA_036873755.1. Lineage (NCBI taxonomy): Eukaryota > Metazoa > Mollusca > Polyplacophora > Lepidopleurida > Hanleyidae > Hanleya > Hanleya hanleyi. The sequence goes on from JAVTVY010003572.1 coordinate 24,141, forward strand.
TTAGTAAATTTCCAATCATGCAGTCAGCCTATACATGTAACAGATCTCCACGAAGGCTGAGTGATGTTAAACTTTCAAATTATTTGTATAAGCAATGTATATATAATCATTCTTATCTACATATAGAATAACACTTGTTACCAGAGTTTTTAAAATCTACAAGATTTTTAAATTTATCTGCGTGTTTTTAAAATTTCAAGTTGCGCAACTATTTTAGAATCGCGCAATGGAGCTTTGTTCAATTTTAAAATAGCGGAAACCAATTTTCTTTTCCGATTTGCATTCCCCAATTCTCAACCGTACAAATAATCATTGATACATGCATTCTTGAGTCATCGAAAATTATATGGGCTGTTTTTTTTGTTCCAACTTTTTTAGATCCTTTGCAGCTTCTGGGGTGGCAGTGTATAGGTGTCACGCTGAAGCCATTATATTGATTCCTGTCAAACACTTATTTGTAGTTTTGGTACGTTTCCTCATGTTAACCTAGGATTATAATGGGTACCTGGGATTATGAATATTGAAATCACATCCTATAAATTAACCCTAGGTAACAGCAGATGAACGTTTCATTGAATAATACACCAAGCTCTGATTAATGGGTATCATTTCATTGTTTTCAGCAATTGTAATTTAAACAGTAAAACATGGAAAATACCCAAGTGGTGGAAAAAGCTGAATATTTCATTACCGGAAGAACAGTTCCATAAAATACTGAATATTTGTTCAGCCGCAGATTTAATAATATCAAAATGTTAACTATTAGAATGAAAATGTCCTGCACTAGTTCATTCTATTTAAAAAATTGGTATATTTCTACACTATTTTCATTCAGTTTTAAAGCGGACTGTTACTCTTGAAATTTATTGAACTTTGCTGAAACCATGAGAAATTTTTTAAAAACATTTTCAAATAATTGCATGCATAATTGCTGCAGTTGATCACAGTTGACCCCCCATGGAGTTGAACACATGACAGCGTGAACAAAAGACTCAAAACTTGAGGAACATAGCTTCAAAATATTCCTTTTCTAAAAGAAATTCAACACAAAAAGTTGCTTGTATAATTTCAAAATTGTTACTTGTGGGTTTTTAAATCCTTGCGCAATTTTAAAATAGTTGCACCAACTTGAACATTTCAAAAACGCGCAGGACAATTTTAAAATTGCGCAGCTTTTAAAAACGTGCAGGACAATTTTAAAATCGTGCAGATTTTAAAAATGCACTTAACACACTCACTACAAAATCTTAGTAGGCTCTATAGTCTGTCTCCATGTTAAAAAAAACAACTGAAAATCTTTATTTTAACATAATTTGACGTGTACAATAAAGCTGCTGAACTGTTGTGTGCTGAAATGTCGTAACGACCACTTCGTACTGAAATGTCGCATGTTGAAATGTAGCTTACCGAAATGTTGCGTTCTAAAATATATCAAATTAACTGCTTTGAATGCATACTATTTTATGAACATTTTTGGAGTAATTGTTATTAAACAACTGAATGTCTCAATTGGCATATCAATTTTTGACCTAAAAATTTATGTCATTTTAATTCATAGTTAATAACATCGTATGTTTTTTTAGACTTTAGCTTTGGAGTCCTTAATCCGTTTGGATAGTGCCATTCAGGACAAACAGAGGCCTACATGTACATGTATAAAATTAGCTATTTTAACCAGTAACCAGAGCCTGCAGCTTTTAGAGACTAAAGAAAGAACACACTGTACAATGTAGAATGTAGATCTGAGATAGAATGTCCACTCTTAAAGCTGAGTTTAAAGCTACATGTACACATGTGTACATGTAGTCTAGTAGCCTGCGACTCTTCGGCAGGGGACATTTCAACCATGAGACTTAGCAGTAAGTGTGGGGTATGACTTTTCGGCCGAGACATTTCAGTAGTGAAAAATTTTATTTTAATTAATTCTTTGAAATTCAATTTAAGATAGTAAAACAGATGGAACACACAAAAATTTCATGTTTACATGTGGCTACATTTATCATTCATGGATGTATGACAAAATAGGAACGCATTGCCCAATTAATAAAAAAAAATACCTTTTAAGACACAAAAAACACTATGAGGTATGCACCAAGTTCAATAGCAGGAACTGAATTTCCAACAGGACAATTCATGTAATTCCATTTCATTATCTTAAATTCAATTCAAGGTAAAATTAATGAATAAAATTTGATTGTCGAAATGTCACAGGCTGAAATATCATATGCAGTAATAGGCCATACTGCCGAAATGTCATTTGTTGAAAAGTCGTGGGTCACTGAAATTTCTTCTGCCAAAATGTTGCGTGCTGAAATGTTATGGATCCAGTCACGAGCGAAGGTTTTACAGAGAAACATGTTGATGATGTGATCGGTGTATGCATGTGACCAACACAATTCGGTCAACTTATAAAATTAACAAGCCATCAATCAGTAAGTGTCAATAAAAACATTTAAGTTGAGTCAGTGAATATGATTTGACATCGGCGATTCGCTTTCAACACTATTTCAGCCATGTCACCACGGTCCACGTTTGTTTCCTTTCCACACCCGGAAACCACACAGGTTGGGTCCTGTTCCTTATAACACCTGATAAACCCACGGGTGCCTCAGTTAGTCATCTCTTATCACAAGCTCTCTGAGGAGCTGAGACCTATTCTTACCATGATCTGGAATGTACACAAAGACATCCCAGGACCAGGTCAATCCCGGAGAGCCCCACAGGGCCTTTTAAGTTGATGGATTATGTACAAGTTTCATTTGATAGGCTTAAAAACTGTTAGGTTTTCTGTTTAGTTGATTGGTTCGGCAGCCATATTGGATTGTCCCAGCTAGCTGTATTAAATATATTCAGAAATGTCTGTAACCAATGTTTCAGTTACTTCAAATTGGTTACCAGCTTATTTGGTAATGTAAGTATGATATTAATGTGCCTGATTTCAAGACCCATTAATAGCGTCAAATGGCATTTTTATTTAGTTTAATTGATCACTTCGAACCACAATTTATAAAGTTAATTCCAAAAAGACTCCGCTCTACTTGTTCAACGAGAGCCCAAGGGGCTTCAATATACGCCCGAATATCTGGAATTATATTGGTCCAAATTCAAGGTTGTTTAATAGCCTTGATTCCAATTGGTAGCTAGCAATCCAGAGAAAGGTCTACAATTTTGTGCTTCTGAGAATGTAACATATATCTAAAATGAGCTTAACTCTTGGTAACTAGTTGACCTTGAAGCAAGAGCCGAGAGCTCACATATCCCACACTGAAATCGACAATAGTCAAACACAAGAAAATAATAGTTTTCTTGCAAATGGATTTCTCTCAGACGGGAAAATTTTTCACGAAGTAAGAAGAAAGTGATGAAGCAAACCTTTGTTTTTGAGTTAATATTAAAACAGGTATGAAGGTCATAAAGGACCCCACTCCCCGTTAAATTAGTCAATGTATGGTTTTTATTACACAACAGTTTAACTAAATGTAGCTGTTTCAAACACGGCAGGCAACTCCACAGGACAAATGCCATATACATGTAGGGGAGAGAACTCTGAATATTCCAACCTAACACATATAGTCAGCTAAACTTGATTCAGTTTTAGGGGACAGTAATCTTGACCTTTGACAAATTGATGTATGGCTCCTCTTGGCCATGCGAGTAAGGTATACATGTATGGTACTCAAAGTTTGGTACCAATCCATACCTTGAAACTAGATATCGCATGGACAACAAATGTTAACGGATGAATGGACAGAACCCAACATTGCATTACATGACCTCGTCTTTGACACAGGCATATGAAAATGTGACTTTTACTGATTTCCTGATTTTGGGGTCACAGTGACCTTGACCTTTGACCCTGACCTAAATTTTGGTACACGACACATCGTCTTCCCTCAATGTATCAATAGACACAAAAAAATCATGATTATGAATTTCCTTGACATTCGACCTTGACCTACATTTTGGTACGTGACACATCATGTCCCCCTAATGTATCTACTGACAATTTCGTGATTCAGGAGTCACAATGACCTTGAATATTGACCGTGACCTAATTTTGGTACATGACAAACCGTCTCCCCGTAATTTCTCAATGGACACAAAAAAAAAGTTGTTTTTAATAATTTCCTGATTTTGGACCACAGTGAACTTTGACCGTGACCTAATTCTTGGTACATGTATGTAACACTTCATTTCCCTCTATTGAATCACTCACAAAAAATTAGTAATTTTTAATGATTTCCTGATTTTAAGGTCACACTGACCTTTGACCTTGATTCTGGGGTCACAGTGATCTTGACTATTGACCTGGATCTACATTTTGGTACATGACAGAACGGCTACCCGTAATTTCTCAATGGACTCAAAAAATCATGATTTTTAACAATTTCACGATTTTGGGGCCACAGTGACCTTGACCGTTGACCTTGACCTACATTTTGATATGTGACACATCGTGTCCCCTTAATATATCTACTGACACAAAGAAATATTATTTTTAATAATTTCCTGATTTTGGGGTCACAGTGACCTTTAACCTTCGACCTTGACCTACATTCTGGTATGTGACACTTCATTTCCCCCTATTTGAATCCACTCACAAATAATAGAAATTTTTAATGATTTCCTGATTTTTCAGTCGCACTGACCTTTGACCTCTGACCTTGACCTACATTTAGTATGCAAAACTTTGTTGACCTCTGACCTCGACCTCAATTTTGGTATGCGACACATCGTCTTCACCTAATGTACCCACTCACAAAAAATTGCAACTGTGGATAGAAAACGTTCACAGATATAGACCGGACACGAACACTTCAGTGATTTCCTGTTTTTTGGGCCAGTCACCTTTGACCTCTGACCTCGACCTTCATTTTGGTATGCAACACATTGTCTTCCCGTAGGGTATCCACTCACCAAAAATTGGAACTGTAGATAGGAAACTGTCCCAGATATAGACCGGACACGAGAACCGGACAGACGGACGGAAACCGCCATCACATAATACGTCCTCCTTTTGGCGGGCGTATAAAAACGAATTAATACACGATGTTGCAACAGAAAGTGCCTTTCTTAGTCTGAAAGGCCCAATCTTGAGTGAAAAATATTATTTTGATTATCATTTTATCTTTATCAAGTTCAAAACACTTCCCTTCTTATACCAAAATAAATTCTGGGGAAAAATGTCCCCTACATGAGATTTTCGTCATCAAAGTTCCACTTTCGAAGTGAAAATCAACACACGTCAGACTCACCTGCATGAGCACTTTGAGTAGCCGTTATCGTTGATGGCATAAAACGAGCAGATATTGCATGACAATCTGAATTTCATGTACAAAACCTGCAATTTTGCTTCCAGCTGAGATTTGACACGTGTTTGTTTGTAAATTACATGACAGAATGTCTCGTGTTAATTTCACAATGGAATAGCCGCTCCAAATGTGAAATGTTTAATCAGATTAAATTGCCAGGATCTGTACGGGTGGATATGATGTATAATATAAGGGAAAACTAAGAGGGAGTTTTGAGGCCTGGTGCAGGTGGTACTATCTGAAAGTCAGAGATCTGGTCATATCTAGTTGGATATTTCTTATAGAATACATGTAGTCAATAATATTAGTTTAGTTCAATCACAAACAGCAAACTTCTACAAAGTTTTTGAGCATAAATTATGAGTCCATTAGAGGTGCGTTGCCAAGATGTCGTTGGTTGGTTTGATTGGGCACTCCATCGTATTACAATGGGCACTGGTCGTACAGAGTATGCCGTGCAACTCGTTTCCCCACACCGCCCTACACATGCTCCCTCGTATCAATTACAAGCGTCTAGTCCGTCATTCATAATCCAGCCGTCGTCCATTAGAGAATATCCGCGACGCATAGCCATCGGTAATTCCCCATTATATCTTCTTTATGTCTGCATCCATATCATCTAACCTTGATCAGGTCCCCAGTCTTCCCTCTATTTCTCTTAATCATCTCTATATATTCACCAATTATTTCACCCATTTCTCTTCATTTCCCCCAATAAAATACCCCAATATTTCCCGTCATTTTGTCTATTTTCCGAAATCATAAATCCAATGCCATGGAAATTTCACCCAGTATTTCTCATTTTCCTCAATGCAATATCCCACTATTTTCCCTTTGCTGTGCCTATTCACCTAATGTCATAAAATACAATGCCTTATATACACCTGTGCTTTCCCCAAGTATTTTCCCTTGTTATTCTCTATCATATATCCCAGTAAATTCCCTCATTGTGCATATTCACACCCATACTTCCCACTGTCTTCTGTGATCAACTCTCTTAATATTTCCCTTATTTTCAGCGATCAAATTTTCAGCGACCCATTCCCGCAGGGTAATATAATCCAATGCCATACATGCAGCTTCCAGCATTCCCAGACTCCAGTCTATGTACATGTATGTTTCCTTGTGTCAATGTTTTTTAATTGGTAAATCTCTCCAGAATGCCTATAAATTACAGTTCAGTTGTAGGCCTACATTAAACAACACATGTTAGGTCAAGCCTGTCTCAGCATGCTGGGGTCTGTGATATTAGACCCCAGTAAGAGTTCATAAAATGGATAGCCCCAGACAGAAGTTCCAGTCTGACCGGGAGCTGGCCTGGCTTAGTGCATGCAGGCTAACCTGGACAGAGCTGGTATCATAAGAGATGACCAGAGACTATGTGAAAGTCAGAACTGGCAATCTCCAGTTATTGGCATACATGTATAGGACAGATATCACAGGGTTATAATAACCCAAAATCATTTATCTTTGACCTAGCTGATTACTAATATAGTACTATTATTATTATTATTATAAGCTTCCATGCCCTCATTGTAGTTCCAAATTTCTCATATTGCCGGAGAGACGAAAAACAAACCCCGAAGGGACAGCGCCATTTTGAAACGGTCGTTAGATAACAAACATTATACTACAGGGGGCAGTCCATTTCCTTTCCATTAAATCTCCTGATCTTTATTTAACATATGTACAAAACTTTTTCACATATGTGGAAAAACACTTTATTTGACATATGTGGAAATATTTTGCACATACATGTAAGAAAACATTTTGCACATATGTATAAAACTTTTCAAACATATGTATAAAACTTTTCAACATATGTGAAATAGTTAATTTATTTCACATATGTGTCAAACTTTTCCGTATATGCCTAAAACTTTTCAACATATGTGTAAAAGTTTTCAACTTATGTCTAAAAACTTGTGCACATATGTCTAAAAACTTTCTTTTACACATATGTGGAATTCTTTTGTACGTATATGCAAAACGTTTCAACATATGTTGAATAACCGATTAAATACCGAAATGGCTTGCCATAGTGCTCAGGCCAATTAATTTATTAACTTATTATTTAACAGACCACTCATTGACAATGATTGTATCAAAGGAAAGCCATCATGTACATTTGTACAGGATACCCTAAATGGAATTTTGGAGTATGTATAGAACAGCTGGTGTTAAATGTGCTGAAAAGAAAAAGCTATGACAGTTTATCACTGTAATTCAAACATGAAGAATTCCAGAATTTTCAGTCTAATGGAAGTAAAATGATTAAGCTATACTTTGGAATACCATATTAGAAAATAGACCAAGATCTTCATACATTTAGTACATGTACTAAACTTTCCTGGTTACATGTGTAGATGACATTTGAAATTGTTGATTTTTTGGCATTTCATGGATTCAAACTTAAGGTTGCCCAATGTTTCGAGTTCAAATATGTTTCTTTATTTATACATTGTGTTTCCTAATTTGGAAATATTTTCCTAATTCGGAAACATGCTTACTAATTTGGAAACTTGCTTCCTAGTTTGAAAACATTAACCTGTTGGAGTTGTATTGGTACATGTATAATACATGTGTAAGAATGTACATGTATTATTATCATCGTTATACGAAGAAAGGACACTTGTGTTTAACCTAATTGTCCCCCGCTACTTAGTAGGGGGGGGGACTTAGAAACACCGGTGTCCGTGATTCCGTAATTCCGTAATTCCGTAAGATTTTCTTGTCCGGACAATAACTCGTGAACGATTCAACCGATCAACTTCAAACTTGGGGTGTGCCTTGACATTGGCGAGAGGACGGTTGGGATTGTTTTTCAGCAATGTGCGTAATCCAATATGGCCGCTGTCAGCCATTTTGGATTATAAGCAGTACGATCTTAGATTTTCTTGTCCGGACAATAACTCGTGAGCGATTTAACCGATCAACTTCAAACTTGGGGTGTGCCTTGACATTGGTGAGAGGACGGTTGGGATTGTTTTTCAGCAATGTGCGTAATCAAATATGGCCACCGTCAGCCATTTTGGATTATAAGCAGTTGGATCCTGTCCGGACAACAACTCGAGAACGATTCAACCGATCTACTTCATATGGGGGGAGTGCCTTGACATTGTTGAGAGGAGGATTAGGATTGTTTTTCAAGGACGTGCTTGATCCAATATGGCCACCATCAGCCATACTGGATTTCATTGGATTGTAAGCAGTTTGATCTTGTCCGGACAATAACTGGAGTGCGATTCAACTGATCTACTTCAAACTTGGGGAGTGCCTTGACATCGGTGAGAGGACGGTTTGGATTTTTTTTCAGCGATGTGCATAATCCAATATGGCCACCGTCAGCCATATTGGATTATAAGCAGTTGGATCTTAGATTTTCTTGTCCGGACAATAACTCGTGAACGATGTAATCGATCAACTTCAAATTTGGGGTGTGCCTTGACATTGGTGAGAGGACGGTTGGGATTGTTTTCCAGCAATGTGCATAATCTAATATGGCCGCCGTCAGCCATATTGGATTGTAAGCAGTTGAATCTTGTCTGGACAATAACTCGAACGATTCAACCGATCTACTTCATACCTGGGGAGTGCCTTGATATTGTTGAGAGGAGGATTAGGATTGTTTTTCAAGGACGTGCTTAATCCAATATGGCCACCATCGGCCATACTGCTGGATTTCATTGGATTTTAAGCAGTTTGATTTTGTCCGCACAATAGCTGAGTACAATTCAACTGATCTACTTCAAACTTGGGGAGTCCCTTGACCTTAGTGAGAGGACAGTCATGTAGTATGTTTTATGGATGTGCATAATCCAATATGGGTGCCATCTGCTGTATTAGATTATGTTAAGCTCATCAGCGATATCTCCATTTTCAAATCCTACTCTTATCAATGATATGAGATATCATCGACCCCAAAAAATCGACCATAGAGGTCCATGGCCCCCGCAGCAGCAGCGCCAGTTATGGTGGATGTAATCCACCATAACTGGTGCTGCTAGCGGGGGACATGGACCTCTATGGTCGATTTTGAATATAATGGAGATATGCTGAACTGAACTATACATTAACTGAACATTTCAAGCCTACAGAGAAAACTTTACAACCTTCAGTTTCCTTTAAGTAAGTAAGTAAGCTATATTTAGTTATACAATGAGGTCCTATACCTTTGAGCAATTTACATGTAGATGACATTTGACTTTGAGGATAGTATTGGTATTTTTATAGGATTTATGAATGAAAACTTAAATTTGCCAAAGATTCAGAAAAGTTGCAAATTTTGTGAATTACATGTACTGTTTAGTTATTCAATTAGGAAACACCTACATTTGAAGTTTTTCATGAATATTATTTCTTCAGAAAATATGTATGAATGGTTCCAATATTTAGAAGTTACAGGTAAATGTTTCCTGGAAGGGAAACATTACCAGTCCTGATCCAGTAAACTTTAAAAATGTCTCCAATTCAGGTAACATTTGCATTTGGACAAACCAAGGTTTCCATTGTAGTAAACCATTGTATTGAGACTGGACTATACTTCACTAACAATTAAAGGCTAACAAACAAGACACTTATTGTCCCATAACAAGGTCGTGATATGCTATATTTTTGTGGATGGTCATTGAGCAAAGCAATGCAGAAACGGAGAACATTATTTCTGATTTAGGAAGCTTTTTGAATGTCTCCAATTCAGGAAACATTAACATCAGGGCAAACCAGTGTTTCCATTTTAGGAAACCTTCAGACAGTGAAATTTAGTTGTTCAGATAATAGGAAACACATAGATTTTATTCTTCACATAATTTTTCAGGAAACAAGTTTGTAGTGGTATACTGATTTAATTAGACTCCTACGTGGATTTATAGATTATAGAACTTCTGAGGTATGCTCCATGTTAATTTGTGCTCAAGTTATTATGCCATCATTGTTTGGTATATTGATAGGGCCTCTATGTTTTTGTTTGCCGTAACATCATCTGTTCTCCATGACGTAACGCCATAACGTCACCCGTCCAATGTTTAATTCGTCGCATTTCTTCATGACACCTAGCCTCCGTGGTTATTTGTAAACAATATTGTGAATATCTCTATATAACATTCGGTCATCCATGGAAAATGTATAAATATTTGAACAATCTGTATATTCACTAGCAATTTTGATGAAATTCAACAGATCATTTGATAAAGGCTCTCATGAAAGTTAAAATCTTGTGCATTAAATCTGTTTATGTGGAGTGTAGCTCAGAACTTTGTTTATTTCTATAATGTTTGTATTTGTTTCAGTTTGAGAAAGTTAATGTTTCCTTCCTCTGATTCAGGGAACCTCATAACTGTCTCCAATTCAGGAAACATTGGCATTTGGATGAACCAAGGTTTCCATTGTAGGAAACCATCAAATTAAGACTGGAATACATGTACATGTATCTTTGACTACATGTATCTCAGACTAACTAGACACTTACAATGCCATAACATGATTGTAGTAAGCTATCTTTGTGCAGATGCTCATTGAGCAGAGGATTGCAGGAACGCAGAATTTTTTTCCTGATTTCGAAAGCTTTTTGATTGTCTCCAATTCAGGAAATATTCACATTAGGGCAAACCAAGGTGTCCATTTTAGGAAATCTTGCGGGCAATATAAATGTACATTGTATGTGAAACAAATGTTTAGTTGTCTAGACAACAGCAAAACTGACTTTCCTTAATAATATGTTTCAGAAAACGTATTTGTAATGGTTTGGGAAAAGTTGCAATTTATGTAAACAGATGCAGATTATAGGAAACATCAGAGTTTTTCCTGAATATTATTTTTTCAGAAAATATGTTTGTAATGGTTTCAGTTTGAGAAATGTTTCTAGTATTCTACTGTGTACATGTATGTTTCCTGTTCAGGAAATATTACAAATGTTTCCAGTTTTGGAAACATAACAAATGTTTCCTGTTTTGGAAACATAACCAATGTTACTGATTTAGGAAACTTTTGGAAAGTTTCCAATTCAGGAAACATTTGCATCTGGGCGAACCAAGGTTTCCATTTTAGGAAACCATTGTATTAAAACTGAAATATCTCCGACTAACGAAGGCTAACGAGCAAGACACTTATCGTGCCATAACAAGGTCGTAGTAAGGTATCTTTGTGTGGATGGTCATTGTGCAGAGCAGTGCAGGAACCGAGAAAATTTGGATCAAAATTTTATTCTCGTATTGTTTGCTCAATTACAATCACAAAGAACATTTTTTTATTATCTATCATGTAATAGCACTAAACCTGCCTATTTAGATCACAACTGGGTAAACTGTTTGTGTTTTTAGCAATTTATGAATCAAAACTTAAATTTTCCTGTTCAGGAAATATGTTTCCTTATTTGGAAACAAATTGCCAGAATGGGCGATAGGTTACTCATTTAGGAGTTGGCCCGGACTGCCTAACTCAAGGGGTAAGAAAAATAATTAGGGGAGGCATCGACCCCCCCAGCCCAGGACAGGTCCCAAAAAAGCCAGGTCAGATAGGGTTAACTCTAGTTGCATGATAATCAGTGAGCTTTATGGAATGGCTCACTTTTCAAGATTGCGTTGGAAAAAGACGATCATAAAATATATCCAGTGTACAATAGACGTTACATGAGGAATAATCACATAGAAGGTGCATACAACGATCAAGCTTAGTTTTCTTTTCTAATATTTAATATCGCCGACATTAGGGGAAAATCTTCATCACAGATGAGTATTTCGGGTCAAACTGAGTGCTGGCAACTTCTCAGGATATGTACATTTTTTGCATTATTAGCAATCAACGAGGTGGATACAAAATCATGTTTAACCCTATTTGGCCTGGGAGATTAGGGTTGTACCGCAGCCTGGGAGGGGGAGGCGAAAAGTGCCCCCCCCTAAAAAATTTTCGCTGTCTCTCAAGCTAGCGGACTGAAACTTAACACACTGTATCTTTAAAGTAATAATGCACCGAAATTATTTGATTCTCTATTCTTTCATGATTAATTTGCTATATCCATGAGAAAAATCGAACAAGGAGAAGTTCTTATTTGAAATGGAAAAGGGCGTGCAATTGTGCTCTAAAAAGTGCGACCGTTATCATTGGCTTTGTTTACAAAGTTATTTATGCATGACGTCATAAGGATGACCGATCGTCAGGGAAGCAAGCCCATCCTCGTGGCCAATTTTACTAGTTTGTTCAATAAACATTTTGAATTTAATGTTCATCGAGAAATTGAGTATGACAAGGGAAACTGTTTATTATTAGACATACGTGTGAATGAATATAGACGGACCTTTATCAATTCGTATGGACCTAATGAAGCCGCGACCGAGCGAGGCCTACCGTGTGCAACCAGGCTAAATTGAATCCATTG